>JASANC010004218.1:0-36404 GCA_030248135.1 Theristus sp. LFF4_11
AACAAAGAACAAAACCGGTGCAGGGCGGAGCGCAGTGTGCGTGAGGCGAGCGGTGCAGCAGAGGCGGACAAGCGGAGCACGTCAGCAATGGGCGTTGACTCGGACGAGGAGCGCTGTGCGCGCGAGGCATTCGTCATGTTCAGGTCGGTCGTGTTCGCTTGTGTCTTCGGTTGTGTTGTGTGATTGCGTTTGTATTGTGTCTTGAGTTGTGTTTGCGTTTGCATTGTCTCGTGAGTTGTGTTGTGTCTTAGGTTTATATTGTGTCTTCGGTTGTGTTGTGTGTGTGCGTTTGTATTGTTTTTAGTTGTGTTTGCGTTTGCTTAGTCGTTGTTCATTGGCCGCTCCGGCCCGACACTGCTGAAACGCTAGCTAACTGCTGCACAAATGTTGCGTCTGCTAGCGTGCACATCAGCGGTACTTTCCGACCACTTCCAGTCCCAGTGTGCGAATGCCTTCTCAGAAGTTTGCCAGTTTGCCATTACCGCAAGTTTTTCTGTCAGTTTCGAATGACGAAAACAGTTGGATTTGGTAGGTGTGCATCTGAAAAAGCGTCGTTTCCGCGCATTCTCTCTCTCTCATGTCCCAGTTCTGTGAGTCTGTGTGTACCATAATTTTGAAAGAACTCAACATTACTAAACAAGTGTAATGCCAAGAACAGTGACTCATTCATTTATCGGCATGATTCAGCAGCCATCAGGCAATCTTGTAGACTTTTGCAAACTGCATTACAGCCCAACAACGGAGTCGTCAATAACGGACGCTGATGTGGAGATGATGCATGACGATGATGAGGTTGATGAGCTCATTGACGAGTCCATCAGCCGCAGACAGACCAATCTGGAGACGGCCAAAACGGAGACGAAACCCAGCACCTGTCAAGCGGACCGAGAGAAAAAGGACGAAACTGTGGCTGCATCGCCGTTGGACGGGTCGAACGACGGCTGCAGCGCGCTGATCGGAGCTGACGTGGTGCTGACGCAGGCCGTCAAACAGGCGCCGCTGGATGATTGAGTTTGGCGTTGTGCTGGGTGGTGATTGCACAATATTTCGCACAGTCATTTGCGCTCGATTTTGGTTTTCGGTTGTCACATTTGGAGACCGACTCTGATCTGTTCATGGCATGACGTCATATAGGGTTTCTGACTATACGACGAACTTTGCGTATTGCTTGTGTGCTGTTGAATAAACGCTGAACAATTTGTTGCCTGCTTTGTGTGTTTTCAATGAAACAATGAGTGGTTACGTCTGTTTTGCCACTGACTTTCTTGCTGGCACATTGTATATTTTGTGAATTTCCACTGGGATCGTTTGAAAAAACAGAACACATTCTGTCCGTCACGTATGCTTCGTTCGCTGCCGAAGAGGCTGTTACGCGCTTCGATATCGTTAGTGTGAGTTCGTTCCGTCTTGCTTTTTAATTTTGCACATATTCCACACGAAAACAATTTTTTGTCGACAACATTACTCAAACTGAAAATTATGCAATTTCGGCTCGCTTTTGGTGGGTTCATAGAGCTTGCTGAAGTTGTGTTTAACAATTTCAGTTGAACACCAAATAGGCGATCATCAGCTGATTGGTTGGTGATCAGAGGTGTTCACGCCGGACAATTCTTGCTGGTACCGGCTCGGCTGGTTGCGCGACGTCGACCCCACCTCCACCACATTTTCTCGCAAATTTAGTGTCACATTCTACATGCGCAGCGCGATTTCAAATACAAATACAATTATATTTTTGAAGTTTATTCTATGTTTCGTTCGGAAAGTGGCTTTGACTCTCATTTCAATGAAAAACCGGTAAATTGTAACGTCTTCGCGTAGCGAAGAAAATTTTCAAAAAGTAGGCCCTGAGAACGCATTTTACCTTGCGATTTTTGGATGTCATCCAAAGTATTTTGCTATGACATTTATTCACGTGTTAAAAACGCAGATGTTTAGAAACGTGCGAACAAAAAGCTTACGTAGGAGCTAGATGGAACAAGTGATCGTTGATACGGTCAAAACAACAAAAATATTCTTAGATTGAATCGAACCGTTATCAGCAAAACACTGAACAATCTAAAAAACGAACGATGAATTCGTGATCGCCATTGTCAAACACATCATAAAGTGTCCACGTCCTGCGCCGGAGGCGCAGAAAAATTTTGAATCTGGGCGCAAAATTTCTTAGAAACAATCCCTTGAAATCTTCGAAAATTAAGAGAACCAAAAAAGCTGACCGAAACGACCAATTTCTTTGCGTCATACCAAATTATTTTGCGTCATTGACGCACGATTTCGCGTAAAAACCCTTGGATGTCTGTGCAACTCACATTTGCGAAATAAAATGTGCACCATCTACATGCGCAGCGCGATTTCAAATACAAATACATTGCAACCTACTAAAGTACCACGACAGTCAGTCAATTGAAATCTTCGAATTTTTAAATTCGAAATTAAAATTAAAATTTTGAAGCAATTTTTATTTCATTTGTGAAAATTTTGTCTCTTACACCTGAGGCGCCGCGCGACATCTGTGAATTAAAATGATTGCTCAGAGCGATTTCAGCAGCTCACAACAAAAGCACAACGAGCCGACCTTAATTTTGACGATAGATGCGCGACATGAGCAATCGATTTCGAAGTAATTTTTCAAATTCATGTGTGAAACTTTTGTCTCTTTCAACTCCGACCGAGGCGCTGCGCGACGTAGCCCCCAGGCCCTGCGCGACGCGCGACGTTTGCCGGTACCGGTACCCCCTAAGTACCCCCCGTGCACATCTCTGTTGGTGATCTCATGATGCTTGCTTTGGCAGAGGTGGAGTCGTGTTGCGCAGAAAGCATGCATCACCAACCAATCCGCTCATTGCCTACAATCTAGAGTCCGACTGCAGACACGGCACTTCTGTTTGCAGCAACGCCGGCGCCATGGTGCATGTGCAGCCAATTGCAGCGTTGGGTGACAATTACATGTACTTGGTGGTTGACGGACAAACGAACACCGCTGCTGTTGTTGATCCCGTAGAACCGGACAAAGTAAACTCAGTGTTTCTTGAGTGACACTGTTCCAAGAGTTTATTATTCGATAGTTTTGTATGAAAAAATCAAAACTTTATGTTCAATTTTAAATGGGATTATGATGTTCTGTCACCCAGGTTGTTTCCGAAGCCGCCAAGCACGGCGTGAAACTGACGACAGTTCTCACAACACATCATCATTGGTGGGTGATTTGCAGGCACCACCGCTATTGAAATCCATGACAATTGTTTTTTATTCACTCATTTCTGGCACTGATTGTTCGGTTTACTGCGTGAACGCAATGTAATCTGTCAGTCGGGTTGATGAAAACACGGGTTAGGGTAAAAACGGTGGAAAGTATAATTTACAATCCAAGAGCGACACGAACTTCAGACATTTGACACAGTAAGCCGTACTAATGGTTGAAATTTACGAAAATACACACTTCCGCCCAAGATAAACGACTTGGTGTTGCCATAAAGTTAAAATTTTGAAAGCATTGTGAAAATACGATTTTAACCAATGTCAACCCTACCAATCGTCGCGCTAAATGCAAACGCAACTAATCAACTGGCTGGCTACACAGACTGTTTTTAGGGACCATGCCGGTGGAAACGAGAAAATGGTGGGAACAGTCAATGGACTGGCGGTTTATGGGGGTGATGAGCGAATTGGGGCATTGACGAATAAAGTGGGAGAAGGGGATACGTTCAAGGTGAGGTTTTGAGCATTCATGAAATTGCAAAACATTGACTTTTCAGTTAGCGTTCATTATCTTCTGTATAGTTTTGTATTTGTGACAATCGACTTTGTATGTCAATGCTGCGCGCGCACAGTCTGATATCGGTGCAACAGATACGAAGCTTTGAATATATCTTGCTTTTGTTGGCTGTAATTTTGGTGGAAAGGTTTTTTTCAGATCGGAAGCTTGAGCGTGCGTTGTTTGTTCACACCCTGTCATACGAGCGGTCATATCTGCTATTATGTAACGGACGACAAGGCCAATAAAGCAGTGTTTACCGGTATGGTTTGGTTTCGTTTACAGGTGGTATGACTGAGATTTATTTCGTTTTATGCGCTTATTCGGATTCGACTCGAAAAACGGTTCACCGATTGATTGCATGAGCAATCAGCGAGATACAAACTCAATAACATATCCACCTATGACCTATTTTTTTAAACGTGTCCCACTGAAATGACGTCATGCGCCGCCAAACATGCGCTTGCCATTCACAGCAAACCAGACTTTCCGTTTAGCCAATTTCTTCCCGTAAACAAATGATGAATGTCGACACAGTCACACCAAACTGACATTTTAGTGCCTGTACTTTGATAAACGGGCGTTTTTAAAGCAAATGACGTCATTTTAGTCCGGACACGTTTGCATAAATCCACAATAGCTGATTGGTTGGTGATCATGTTGCATGCATTCGGTGCGAACCAAAGTCCGACGCTTCAGCAATTCATGCACAGAATGCTCGCATCACGTGATCACCAACCAAACGGCTAGTTGGATAAGTTATAGAGTTAGACTGTTGTTAAAATCTGGAAACTCAGAGCTTGGAATTCCTTTTTACTTCAGGCGACACGCTGTTCATCGCTGGTTGCGGGCGCTTTTTCGAGGGCAGCGCCCAGCAAATGTACGATGCTCTCGTGGGAAAACTTGGCTCGTTGCCGGACGAAACGGTCGGGCGACTTTTGTTGTCGTTTTTTTTATGAAAGACGGTGACGTTTACAATTATTTTGCTCGAAGCTGGTTGGTTGACAGCAGCCAACGGATTGAAACCATGGAAAACGCTCATTGGGTAACTGTGGTTCGGGGCCGTTCATACTGACGTATGCTGACGTACGTCAAAGGCATCTACTCCATGGACGGTGGCATGCTAGAACAGAAAAACTGACGTGACGTGCCATTCCGTGTGCCATCATGAACGGGCCCTTAGTGTGTGACGCTCCATTTGGTTGCTTCTTTGCTCACCACAATCAATAATGTTCACGACGGCTTTTTGATCATTTTTGAAGCTCATAATGAAAAGCGAACTTTCCAGAAGGTCTATTGCGGCCACGAATACACGGTGAAAAACCTGAAATTCGCGCAGCGTGTGGAACCAGAGAACGCTGCGGTCGCGGCGAAACTGCAGTGGGCACAAGTGAAACTGGTTTTTTATTGGTTTTTTCAATCAACACAGCGATTATTTTGGCGAAAAAGCCAATTAAAAATGTCACAGAGCGTTCGAGTGACGGTGCCGTCTACTATCGGCGAAGAAAAAACGTTCAACCCGTTCATGCGTGTTCGGTGAGCGCTTTATAAATTCACTTTTTGGAATTCAAATACAGCACGTTGATTATTTGTGGCGTCCATTGTTTTGCTTGGACAACTAACCTGAGTAAAGTGTCCAAACCAAAAGAAACTTGTACGAAGTGCAAACGTGTGACTCGAAAAGTGTGCGAACATTCATTGTTTGTGTTTCAGAGAGCCCTCGTTGCAAAAACACACAGGCAAACAAGACCCGATTGAAGTGATGGCTATCATTCGGCGTGAGAAGGACAGTTTTTGAACATTGGCTTTTGAATTTATTGTTGTGATCAGATTTTTGTGATGCGGGGCAACAAACGTACTTTATAAGCCGGGACTTTACTTTCTGGACTGCTTTATTTTTATTTACGGTCAGGCAAGTCAAACGAGTTTCTGTGCAGCAAGCTGATTGGCTGCATCTGAACGTGGAGAGGACGGTTTTGATGCAGCCAATCAAAGTGTTTGATCTGAGTTACTGGACGCAGGTCGCGTCTGTAGCGCAGGTGTAGGGCTTTCGTCTACCGTTCTGTAGGGGGAAAGTTCGAACCTCGCTGCGGACAAGACACACAATGGAGAACACCTAATGGTCTACTCCCTCCAGAGCCGAGGGTAAATTGGGCTCAGGGCAGTATTGCCCGTTTCCGCCGGAGTTTGGTACCTTAGGGTTTCCGGAACCGGCGCGCGAACAAATAAATTTGAAAAAAATCGTAATCATGCTCTGTGTTGCACTGCATCGTTTGATTTCACTGTGGTTGCGTTGTGTTGTGATGTTTCTTGGGTGATTTCCGAGTGCAGCGTACAGATTCAATTAGTAACTGAAAGTATCTGGGGATAATTAGTGGGTGAATAAAATATCCGTTCAAAAATTGAAACGCTCGTTACGCAATTATTATATTTTCTTGTGTGGGTGCGTGAAAATGGTTACATGGAATGACACTGTTTGCACAGCTGCAGTTCCAGCCGTGCGCTTTGGTCATTCTCTGTTTTTTTCGTCATGGCCATGCGACGAATTAGCTGTCATTGTTTCACTTTGACACAAAAATGTCGGCAAGAAGAACTTTGGCCACCATTTTAGCCGCTTTGTTGTTATGTCTGTTTCTAGAGACAGTGAACTGCTCAGAAGAATCCTTTAGCCAAGCGTCGAGAACCGTTATTCAGACGATTGAAGAAAAACCGGACAAGCCAGAGACGAAAAATGACAAAAGTGAAAAGCAGCCGGAAGGACTGGAACCGTTTGGCCCCTCCAAAGTGCGACCAAGGCGCGTGAAAGTGGATGAGAAAATCAAGGTGATGTATTTTAGAGTTCGTGCAGTCGAACTCAATCTAAGTTATTGGCTATTCGCTGATTGGTTGGTGATCACACGTGATGCATGCTTTCTGTGCAGGCGTTTTCTGTGGTAGTGGATTTTGTCCTGCCCAGAAAGCATCACGTGATCACCAACCATTCAGCTGATTTTCACATTTAAATGGGAAACTGCTATGCTGCGTATTATGTGGTGATGCCATTTCTGCTGTAGAATCTCGCAAAACAAGTGCTGGAGAACATGAACTCAAAGGTGCAGTCGAACTACACGCTGGATAAGATCATCGAAGCGCAGCTGAAACGTGAACCGAGCACGCATGAACGCGTGTATGGACTCAGGGTCAATCATTGCCAAAATTGTTTTTTTTTAGTTAATTTTCAATTTTTTTCATCTCATGGGGTGGAAAAGTTGGTACAGTGTACAACCAACCAACATTGCCTGATTACTTAAAAATGAGTTACTTGCTGACTTCACATCGGTCACGACAGCTTTCGTCCGACCAATCCGCTTGCTCATCACTGGGATGAAATCCGAATTCAGCCAATCACCGTCCAGTTGACAGTAGGTGCCCATATTTCAGCTGCTCTTGCACACGGACAGCGAGCCAACGCGGCGCCAGGAATGCGAGGCGGAGGTGAAAACACGGAAGAATGAAGTCGATGACATGGACGTGTTGAACTGCGAAGACCCGGACAGGTGAGACGAGCGAGACGTCATTGGTGGCTTACATATACGCGCGTTTGAAGTGGTCGAACTGGAACTCCCGCAGTGTTTCTTTCAACCTGTCATCTTTTTTTAACAAAAAGAAACCCGCGAAAAAAAACTGGACCAAGTTAGAATAAGGAAAAAGTCGCCACAAATGTTGTTTTTGATTCCGCTGCCAAACCCGATTCCAGTTCATTCATTCCATTTTAATTCAAACTTTCGCGAGCCTTGTATTCTGCCAATGAGTCACAGGTTTACAGAAATAGTATACTACACGTGTTATGGTTATGAGTGGTTTATTGACTTTCATGTGCACTGCGCTGATTGGTTATGTTTTGTGTGTTTGTGTCAGCATGAATTGCGCAAACTGTTTTGCGTTTTCTTCCAGCGTCGAAATGGAGGAAGGTTCGGATGAAATTTCAAAGCAGCTTGGTTGACGCGGCCAGCTCAGCAACACAACAATAATGTGCTCTTTATTTCAAGCAAACCACAACGATGAGATTATTTTCCGGAAAGTTATACGAGATTTGACAAAAACAATGATGATCACAAGAAAATATTATATGGACTGAACAAAAAAGACAAACAACACCATTCTGAAGTGCTAAAATCGTCGGCAACAACAACAGCAACACAAAAACAAAAAACTTATTGGGTAGCCCATCTATTGATTGACGAATATCACCTGTGTGGTGTTGTGTGGCCCATTCTTTCAAACGTATCGAACCAAAATGACATCATGGGCTCTGTGTGATACATGCGCTTGCACAGCAACCCTGATAATCAATCACGTGAAAAATATGCACCAAACGAAACTTCCTGTGCACAACAGTCGGGTGCAAGACGTAACTTCGGTTTGACTCGTTCGAATGAATGCATAACATTGATCTGTCATGTTCCAATAAACAGGCCATAATATAGGCGCAACACGAGTATTTTGAACAAGAACAGTACGACAAGAAGAACATTTCTGATATTGGAATAAAGCGCGATCACAAAACAAGCTCTCTGTCTTTGCACAAATTGCTAATTTGGCGTATCGATGCAAATTAGTACGACTGAGTATTAGCAGGCAAATTGAGGCCACATCAGTGAAGACAAAAAGAAAGGGAAAGTCGAGATTTACAACAGTGGAAAAGTGCAGATAACAACACATGAAACAGACATCCGAATACACTCGCTTTAGAGTTTGTCACGCTGATTGGTCATCAGACGATCATGATGCAGCCAATCAGCATGTCATTATCTTTTATTTTGGTTCTGTGACTGTTCCTAAGCAGTCTCATGCTTGACGTGTTTTAAAAGTGACGCTTGACCAATTCAAAACTGGTGAGGTGACTCGTCTCCCTGAGGTGAGTCACCATGGCCATTTTGAATTGCTGCATAAGGCATGAAACTGATTTCCTTTCGACGTCTGCAAAATCACTGAGTCGTACATGTAGATCTAAAAGAAAGGACAATAACCGAACAGTTAGCTGAGTTCGTCTGCAGATCTTCACAACGAATCAAACTGTCATCGCAAAAACAAGGACATTGCGGATTTCCGCTGTCGCTGCGGGGTACCATTGGATTTGACGACCAGATTTCCGCGCACCGTCCCATGAAGCAACGCCGCTTGATAGCTGTCATTTGCCTCTCTCATAGCCGGGTCGTAAAATTGGGGCGATTTTCGGGCGCTCGAATAACCGTGCGTTCTGTTGTTGTTATAATTTCTCGGACCCAGTTGGAAGTCCATGGGACTGCCCAGCCAGGGAGCTCGCAAACGGTCGGTGCCAACGACTGAGATCTCTTGACTCGTCGTGGTGGGCGATAGTGGGCTGCCTGATTTCATTTTTTTTAAATGGGCAAATTTCCATGCACACAAACTGTTATTTTGTAGTTTGAAATGAAGTTTACTAAACTGTACCCCTCCCCCCAGCTGAAGCAACAGAAGTGTATCGGTCCCCGGACTACCGGTGTTCAACCACTCTTCTCTTACCACTCATTGAAATATCCTCGTAACGTGAGATCCTGGTGCTTTGTCGTTGTTGCAACTCCTCAGTTCCTCCGCTACAACACCGCGTTTGCGAGCCACCCTCGAATGCGAATCGTTTCCAGCATCCTGTCGGTTTGGAAAATAACAAACAGCAATCAACATTTGAGAACTAATATTGATTGGTCCACTCTGCCAACTGGCTACAGTCGAACTCTAAATTATTGGCAATCAACTGATTGGTGGGTGATCACGTGATGCACGCTTTCTGTGCAGAACAGACTCGCTACCTATAATTTAGAGATCAACTGTAGAGTTGATGCTGCATGCAAGGAATAGAATTGAGGATTCCACACACAAAACCGGCCACGAACTGATATCAACGATTTGCTGTCTCAGCGCGATTAGCAGCTCTTCACTCGTGCGCTCGTTGTTTCCAACGATCAGCATGTACTGAGCTTGGTGATTTCGGTCGCGTTTGTCAAGAGTCGCCGTGTGCTCCATTGCAGTGGGCACTGTGACGATCACGCAGCCGTGCCGTCGGCCAAGTTGACAGATGCAACGCTGCAACCATCGACTGACTGTTGAACAAGGCCCTGTTGCTGTGAACCGCACACAGCAGAATACAGTATTTCAAAACATCATATGCAGCTAGCTGATTGGCTGGCGATCACGTGACGCATATGCGTTCTCTGCAAGACCGACTCCACCTGCACAGCAATGCCTGCGCAGAAAGCATGCATCACGTGAGCACACCAGCTAATCAGTGCAAGTGATGTCGAAATAGACTGTACAACTGACTAGATCAGTGTCCGCATTCCGATGTTTAAAAAACCGCATTCCGATGTTCAAAACATAAAACCTCGTTCAATCGCAATTCCAGTCCGTTCTGGTGTGGTCGGCGCACTCTCAGTGCGCCCGCTTTGATTTCCGCATAACCGCAGCAACCGATTTTCTCGTTTTGCTGCAAAAATTCGAAACCACCGGTCGTATGAATGGCTCAAGACTTAGCATACATGTAATTCAGTTGAAATGGAAATGAGATTACTTTAGTTCAAAAACTGCACGTCTGACGTAGCAGCTAAGCTGGTTGTTGGTAGCACAATAATCCGGTCAACGGATTCATTCAAGTGCTGCAACCAATCAGCAAGTCGCACACAGGGTGACGCCACAATGAGACAACAAAAAGAACTCACGGCAACAGTAAGTTCACCCTCATACAGTGGAACAGTGACAGACGTTGGGTACACGGTCACACGACAGCAGAAGTGCGTTTCAAGTGGTGGGCAGTTTGGATCGGCTGAATACAAAATCCCAACTGAAGTTTGGCTACAAAACACTGCAAGGTTGGCCAAAGTTATCTTTGGTCACGGTGGTGTTTTTTGGGAGCAAACTATGAGTAGCAATTACATTTATAAGAACTCAGTTCCTCTCCTCCAGAGAGACCAGCTGATTAACTGCGTCCCGCTGCAATAATGACCCACTATTGATCACAAAAAAAGTTTGATTATGTGGATAAAGAGTCGAACTCAAAATTACAGAAAATCAGCTGATTTGCTGGTGGTCACGTGAAGCATGCTGTCTGTGTAGGACAGACTCCGCCTCTACAGCAATGCCTGCACAGAAAGCATGCATCACGTGATCTCCAGCCAATCACCTGATTGTCTATAATTTAGAGTTCGTGTCTGAAACAGTTGTATTTTCAGCCATTCTGTGCAAGCCAGTTCAAACACCACCAGCTGTCTGTGCGTTCACCAACATTTTCCCGTGAACGCAAGTGCGAGAGTCGTGGTTGCGCGATTCGTCTCCAGCAAATCGTTCAGGCTGAATTGCGCGGATGCAACCAGACTGAACACTGACTCGCCACCGGGCGCTTGTAGCTCTTCGTTCTGAAAATTCACCACACATTGGCTGAATATGGCGATCGTGCGGATTGAAAACAATAGTCTAACTCAATAACATGTCCATTTAGCTGATTGGTTGGTGATCACGTGATGCATGTATTCTGTGCATGAATTGCTGTGAAGCGTCGGAGTTTGGTTTGCACAGAATGCATGCATCATGAGCACCAACCAATCAGCTAGTTGGATAGGTTTTTGAGTTAGACTTTAAATAGCAAATCAACAGTTTATATTACACTTAAAAATAGCAATTACCTGGTTTTATCAACTTAATTGGAGCATTTACGAAAAAAATCTCACAATCAGCTACTCAATGTTAAAGCGCCCAATGCACGTTTCACAAGAAAACGTCAAAACGAGCAACGGACCACCGCTGCACCCAGTTTCGCGCCGAGACTACGAGACAACGAGCCGCGCCACGCTGCAAGACCGCTGGCGATTTGTGCGGAGTAATTGGACGGGGGCGCGTCAAGACGGGCGGCGTAGACGTCCATGTGCACCGTGAAGTCGCTCAGCACCGCGTCACTGAAACGTGAATCGAAACGAAATATTAATGGATAAGATAAAATCTGCTAGTTTTCTTATTGCATTTGACTCTCTCACTTTTTGTCAGGTATATTATTGCGAAAGCCTTGTTTTTTCACATAATTGTCCAAAGCCTTACACTTCAATTTCTCCCGCCAGGACAGCATCCGTGTTTTCGCGAGTGATCGGTCCGACAGTGCCGGTGACGCCCAGACGCTGCTCGCAATGCAACACCGCAAACAGGCAGAACTGGCGGGCGTCTGCAGCACAAAACCAGTGCAACATTTGCACTTATGCTGATGACCTTTGCTGTCGTGTTCATGGCATAAAGTACCAGGTCAGTTTTTAATATTTAATTAATGATTAATTAATAATTTAATTAATTAATCATTTATTTAATGACGAATGCAATCAATTTTTTAACGTTTTGTGGAAAACTAACAATGGCACAACTTAGCGGCTTTCACATTTTTTCAGGCGTTATTGGGCAAGCAATCGACAATAAGTTTTCTTTTCACACTTGATGGAATTTAATGGCGTGCTGGAAACTCAATTCATTCTGCAATACAAAAGTGATTAAAAACAAAAATGACATATGGTACTTTGTGCCATGAACACGACGTTTTTTTAGAAATACAAAAGTGTACAAAAGCAATGAATTCTTTTTACCCCCGCGATTCTTGAAGTGATCACGTTGCGCCCAGATGAGCGGGATTCGAATGTCTGGAAAGAAATTATCATTGTTGTTCGAAACTTATGATTTGCGATACCTCTGAGATAAACGGCTGGGTCACTGGGCCATTTTCAATTGTCGCATCAAGCATGAAACCAGCTTTCTTTTCACATATTGAGTTCAGAACCAAAAGAAAAAAGAATTCTTTGAAAATCACACTGACCAGAAACCACCAATTTGGCGGCCGATTCCAGAACGCCATCCGTGATAGCGCGGTGCTGCTGGCACTTCCTGAAACAACGAAACTCAAAAATTTTCAAGGTTTCCCTGTTTCAAACTTAAAAAATCCTGGAGAAATCCGTTTCTCAGCTACGGGGAGGCAAAACAATCGAGCGTCGCAGTGGAGTACACACGTTAGATAATGTAATCCACGCTCTGGTTTCGCCGGCACGCAGGTGTGCAACGCAGTTTACAGTCTGAACAAATGCAACCAAACTCCACCCACACAGCAATGCCTACACAGAATGCTTCATCAACCACGTCATCATCCACCAATCCGCTGGTTAGGCATGTCATTGTCGCCGACACTCACAAGCACAACTCCGAAGGCTCCCACAAATTACCAGGTTCGCAGCACCGAGTCCAGGCCAGGTCGGTGCGCGCTCAGCTGCTGACGCAGTTGACGCAAGATCTTCAACTTTGCCAGTTCGTAGCGGTTGTCGCCGGCGATCGAACAGTCCGGCAGAACAGCGGCGCGATTCTTTGACCGACGAGTGCTGCTGTGCCGCTTGGAGGTCAGCATTCTTTCGATCAGCGAAGATTTTTTGCGTTGGCGCGTTTTCGGAGTCGTTTTCAGGGATGTTATGCGAACGCGGGCGGTGTGCTTGCGATTGCGACCGACCAACTCTGTTATGTCAGCGAGCGATTTTCGGCGTTCCTGAAATTTTGGCGACACCTAACCGAATTTTTTGAACTTCAAAAATTTGCAACACATTCGACAGAAACGTTCCGTTTTTCAAAAAAAACGTGTAATTTTTCAGAGCTCAGTTCATATACAGTTTATTCATTCAAATATTGCTTTTCATTTTATTGCTATATTCAAAACACTGAAATTGCGATATTTCACTTTTCCTCTATTCTGAACAAGTTTTACTGCGCTAAAGAACAGAAGAATTTTCAAAGTCAAAGACATCATTATCCGTCAACTGGAACAGAAGAGCATGCCATTCAATTCTTAGTGGCGAGAAACCGCATTCACAAACGCGGGGATTTACTGAATTGCAATTGCACCGAGTGAATGCGATGCCAGCGAAGTGAGCACGCATGACTGCTTTGTGGCATTGAAAGTGAAAACAACAAAACCAAAAACGTCTTTATTATACGAACAAACAAAACTGTGTAAAAACGTTGAAAAAAATTCCGACAGTAAATCATAAATTTTCTTTGCGAAAACGACAACCGACCAGAAAACACACACACAGAAAACTATTGTGGTTTTATGGTCTGAAAATGGCCGAGGACAGAGATAAAAGAAATCAATTTTGTTGACATTTTTCTGCGAATGTCAAACAGTCAAGCCTGGAAGAGCATATCAATTACAACATGACACGGTGGTGGTGACCGCATCTTCCAGTATTCATATGCGAAAATGTAAATAAAGTTACGGTCCATATCGAAGTCATTACAAACGCACATATGGAGAAACTAAAGAGGACAATTTTACAAACTACAGAGCAGGTTTGAACATGTTTGGGTTGGCTTTTGCTCACAAAGCTGATTGAATATAACCTTTTGCAAAAACCGCATAACAATGCACTGAATCAGCTTAAATCACGTCAAAATCTTTTCAAAGGAAGCAACCAGGTAAAAAAACGTACAAATGGTGTACTTTGGATTGGGAAAGTAATTTCGTTCCCAAGCAAAAGTGGTTTACAAACAACAATAACAACGGGTGTTGATTAGATTTTGCCCCACGTGACTGAATTTTAGAGCGCTATATTATGAAAACTGTACTTTTGTAACTGCCGCACACGCAGTTATTGGTTTCCGGTAGCTGGAAAAAACTTTTGTGAAATTTTTCGGTTCTAAGTTGAAATTTCCTGCTTTCCATTATGTTATCTTTCGCACATAACTGATTCTGATTTTACAAAAGCGGCAGATCAGGACCTAAACTTGGTTTTAGCTAAACTTTTGTTTCAAGAGTGCAGGCGAACTGATTGCTCAGACACGCTGATTGGTTGTTTTATGCCGGTGTACAACCAATGAGTGTGGTGCTAACTGCTAACCCACTCGATAGCGTGGCGCAATTTCGTCCAAAGAATACCGCGAATAAAGTCAAAACCATGGGTCACCATCATCTCATGAGGCTTTTTTGTCAGTGAAGGTGAATATATAAACATTCTGAGAATGAAGTAAACAAACATTACCCACAAACGTTATTTTAAAACAGGCGCTCAATATCAAAAACCATCAGCGGGAACACTACATTGTATCTTATGTGTATCATCATACCTTGAATTAAATGCACAACTGAAACACGCAAAAGGTATCTAACGGTCTGTGAATATGAAGTGACTCAGTGCGTTATGTAAACAAACTTAAAAACCGATTATTATTGAAAACTGATATGATAAGTTTTGCGAATAGAAATTTTGGTTTAATCGGTTTTTGCGGGTTTTGGTTGTTCGAAAACGAAAGAACGGCTAATGAAAATGGCTGAGGCGCGGCACAATTTACTAGTTTTTCAGTAATTTTCCACAAAAAGTGGATTGTATTAGAAAAGACATGGCATGTTGTTGTTGGTACGAACCATTTCAAGGCAGCTGTTATTTAATCGTCGACGGTGAAAATCAATTCAATATGAAATGACTCGCTTTCTTTTACAAGTGATGAAATTATCAAATCGCTTAACAACACAAAAATAATTAAATAACTATTACATTAAATAATTCGTGAGCAACCCAAGAGCTGACGTGAAGCTGAAAATAAAAATCCGACAACCCAAAATAAATCAACGAATTTTAATGCTATAAAGTCGTGGCCACTTTGGGATATGTTTTGGCCACTATGACTAGGCATTTTGCTTGGACACCACGCCCGTTGGCCACCATGCAGTTTTACCACAATGAATCCGCTAAGTAGGAAACCGGAAAATGAGCTTCAGATAAGACTATTTCTTTAAAAGGCACTAGATCTCTACAACCGTCCAGTCCAGCCAGCCAGGCATATTGTTAGTGTGTTGTGTTTACACGCACAATTTGCAATCCATCGTATTTATATTCAAAGGGGCACAATGAACTGATTCTGACAAGAGTGATTTGTCAGATTGAACAATCACAATCCAAACGCACAAACACTATGAAAAGACCCGACAGAAATGAATAAAGCGCACTAATAATAGTAATCACTACCAGAGTTTTGTGAATGAAAACACGTCATGATTTGAGCTGTTGTTTGCGCCACCCACCATATGACTGGACCACATCACTAATCGGACAACATGCATTCGAATCCAAAAAATCATTCGTTGTTGAACTTCACTATCAGCACTTTCATGCTGGCAATAATTTGGTTGAACACGAGACATATTATGAGACTGAGTGTCGCATTCAATTCAATCAGCGTGTCATTTTTGTTTGTCTTTAATTCAGAATTGACATTATTTATTTTCAAGAAAGAATGCGAATGAGATGAAAATGAACGCAAAAAAATTACCATCAGAAGTTGAAAAAATGCGCGTGGGGCAGTTCAACATCACGGTGTGCGTGGTGGTTTATGAAGTTAGGTTTTGATGCAAAACCAAACCAGCTGGTGGTCAAATAACGAACAAAAAACTGGTTTGCAAAAAGAGCTGAAAATTACAATGACATGGATTTATTCAATAAATAGATTGCCGATATTTTTCAACCCAAACGTTTGTCAGTTTCACTCATTCACTTTTTTCACTCTTGAAATTTTCACTCTTTCACTCGAACTAACGGCAACGCCACGCCAACGTGCAAATCATTGCCAACCGTCTTGCTGACTCTGCTTGCACTGCAGTTTTACATTATATCTGATCTATCACATTTACGAATCACTTTTTTGCCACTGACCTTTTTGTCAAGTCTTGTTTGAGACAAATTATTTCCTGGCGACTTCTTGTCTGCCATTTTTTCCCCAGCAGTGGTCACCGTTGACGTATCCCTGAAATGAAATGTTTCTTTCTTTAAAAAAAATTGAAAAAATGAACTTCAGATCAGCTGATCAGGTGCGATTTTTTGTCGCCGTGATTTCTGGCCACATCAAAAGTTGTACGTTCACCAACAACTTCACACACCGCTTGTTCTGTCTATGATCGTGATGTTTTCGCGAAATAAAAGCAAGACAAAAAGCTATCGCGCGCGCCACACCACAAGCCAAAAACAAAGCAACTGCCAAAAAAACTCACATTGTGTCGCTGTCGTCAAATTTAATTGACAAATTCTTCTGCCGTGCCACTGCAATTTGTGGTTGCTTTTTTCGTTCCTCAACGCATTTTCTCATCGACTTCCGTTTTGTCGACTGTGATCGAAACAGACTTTCGTGTTTGTTTTGGTCACGGCTTCTCGAAAGAATGTCACCGACGGACTTGAATTTCAGCATCGTTGGTGTCTGTGCTGCGTTTTAGATCGATATGTCAGACATTTGTAGCTGTTGGATCACAGATGCAGAGATATGCAGTACAAAACGGTCACCTCACCAGTCAGTCGCCCACCACTGTCATTTTGGTCGTAAACATTTTTGAAATGACGCCAACAAAAAGATCGAAACATCGCAGTTTGATTCTGATTTTTTAGTTCGGTCGCTTCGATGCTTGGGATCGATCGGCCTTTCTTTCTTGCTGAACATGTTTGTTGGCCGATGTTGTTTCAACCAGACACAACATCCGTCTGTGCTGGTCATCATTTTTTGTTGGGCTGTGTTGTTCTTGTTCAACCTGCACGTTCACCTGCTTGAAACAAACAAACAAACATTTCACCAAATTTTGCCTCCACAAACGCAAAAAAATGCATTTCCATTGCAAATTTTGTTGGAAATGGAAACATCAAATTCAATAAAATACTGCAAACTTCAACTGAAAACTCAGCAATTTTTGGGTCTTTTGACAATTGGGATGCAAAATAGCCAAATAACAACGAAAAACAACTCGAAATTTTACGTCAGGCGCAGAGATGTGCACGGGGGGTACTTAGGGGGTACCGGTACCGGCAAACGTCGCGCGTCGCGCAGGGCCTGGGGGCTACGTCGCGCAGCGCCTCGGTCGGAGTTGAAAGAGACAAAAGTTTTACACATGAATTTGAAAAATTACTTCGAAATCGATTGCCCATGTCGCGCATCTATCAGTCAAAATTAAGGTCTGCTCGTTGTGCTTTTGTTGTGAGCTGCTGAAATCGCTGTGAGCAATCATTTTAATTCACAGATGTCGCGCAGCGCCTCAGGTGGAAGAGACAAAATTTTCACAAATGAAGTAAAAATTGCTTCAAAATTAAATTCGAAGATTTCAATTGACTGACTGTTGCGGTACTTTAGTAGGTTGCAATGTATTTACATTTGAAATCGCGCTGCGCATGTAGATGGTGCACATTTTATTTCGCAAATGTGAGTTGCACAGACATCCAAGGGTTTTCACGCGAAATCGTGCGTCAATGACGCAAAATAATTTGGTATGACGCAAAGAAATTCGTCGTTTCGGTCAGCTTTTTTGGTTCTCTCAATTTTCGAAGATTTCAAGGGAAAGGGATTGTTTCTAAGAAATTTTGCGCCCAGATTCAAAATTTTTCTGCGCCTCCGGCGCAGGACGTGGACATTTTATGATTTGTTTGACAATGGCGATCACGAATTCATCGTTCGTTTTTTAGATTGTTCAGTGTTTTGCTGATAACATTTAATTCAATCTAAGAGTATTTTTGTTTTGACCGTATCAACGATCAACGATCACTTGGTCCATCTAGCTCCTAAGCTTTTTGTTCGCACGTTTCTAAACATCTGCGTTTTTTAACACGTGAATAAATGTCATAGACAGCAAACTACTCTGGATGACATCCAAAAATCGCAAGGTAAAATGCGTTCTTAGGGCCCAATTTTTGAAAATTTTCTTCGCTACGCGAAGACGTTACAGTTTACCGGTTTTTTTTATTGAAATTGAGACTATTGAGAGTCAAAGCCACATTTTCCGAACGAAACACAGAATAAACTTCAAAAATGTAAATGTATTTGTATTTTGAAATCGCGCTGCGCATGTAGAATGTGACACTAAATTTGCGAGAAAAATGTGGTGGAGGTGGGGTCGACGTCGCGCAACCACCCGAGCCGGTACCAGCAAGAATTGTCCGGCGTGCACACCTCTGGTCAGGCGCAATGTCAATTTGTTTCGGTTTTAGAATTCAACATTTCAAAGGTGTTTCGTTCGATCGGCCGTGTGTGCGTTCGGTGTTCACTTCCTCCACATGTCGAAAATGAGTGCCAAAGAGAACGAAAGCGGCCCCACAACGGCGAGCGGCGACAAAACGAAAGCGGACGATGGCGATTCAACAACGAGTGACAAAAAAGCGAAGCAAATGTCGCCGCAGGAAATTCTGGACGGCTTCAAAAAGCTACGCGACGAGCAACAGAGCATTGTTGCAAAAATCGCCGAACTTCGCGCGGAATATTCCGAGTTCAGGTGTTGTTGTTGGACATCCGTTTTTTTTTGCTTTCGGTTTGTGTCTTCTTGCTGAAAGGCTTCGCTTGTGGAATAAAGTGAAGAAAGTTTGCAAGTTTTCAGGTTAGTTTCGGAAACGCTGGCGAAAGTTGAACCGGAGCGACAGTGTCATCGTTTGATCGGTGGCGTTTTAGTCAGTCAAACAGCCGGCGACGTGGCGCCAAAATTGAAAGAGCAAATGCAAAAGGTAACATCTTTTCTTGTTTGAAGGGTTAAATTGCAGAAAGTTTTCTCGATTTTGAGTTGCAACCAATTCTCGAGCCAATCGATGAACTCTCTGTTCACAACCTACAGCCACACTTACCTTCACGTTAAAAAACAGTTTTCAAGATTTGATCTGACACGTAAGTTGAAATGCGATGCCGAAGCCGAATCATCATAAATTTTGCTACCATCAATGCAATGTTTGAGACAACCAACAGTGTCAGTGATATGTTCTCGTGATTTTATTTTGCGAATTGCAACGAAATGAAAACTTGACTTGTAGTAGTAATCGTAACTTGTTGTTGTCAGATGTCCCAGCTTCTTGAAGTGCTAGAGCAGCAGCTGGTTACCACTGGCAAACAACTAACGCAATATCGAGAACAGCACAACATTCGGTTTCTCTCCGAAGAGCAGATGATGAAAGAGAAATTATCGCAAGACAGTCAATCTGGCGCTCAAAAACCCACCGCTCCGCCCACTGCCACGCCATCGACCTCTTCAGCATCACCTGGATTGTATTCGTTGAAGAAATCGTGAGGCATCACTGAACGGCACTAGAACGCATCGCTGTCTGCAATTTGGTAATTGGACGAATTTGAAATGGGAGCGCTGATTGGTCGGTTTACTCGGCTACATTTAAAAAAATGCGTTTGGCTACATTTCAAATTTTGACAATTGTTTCACGTTTTTCTCGCTGAGAAAGTTGTTATGGCTTATTTTGTTGTTTACGCTGATGTGATTGCAGGATTTGGTTTGACGGACTTTGCAACATTATCTGTTGATGAATTGTATTTTAACTTGAATACTTGCTTGAAAAAAGTCAAACAGTGTTGGCCTGGTCTGTTTTTGTTTGTTTTGATTTGTTTTCCAGTTGTTGACCCGAACCTTGTGATGTGGGTATTAGGTATTATTAGAGCTTTGTTTTTTTTTTCAGTCGTTTTCAGCTCACACGTTTCAAGTTTCGGTTCAGTTCAGCTTTTCATATGACCTTATTCAAAAAAATCGCAGAATAAAATCTGTTCAAATCCGTTGGCTATTTTTGTAAAGTGTCGTGAGTCTGTGGTGGACTTTCGCATCAGCAGTTTGTCGTGCAAGCTGTTTATTTGTTCACAACTATAGTCGAACTTGTCGCGTCTGTAGCGCAGGTGTAGGGCTTTCGCCTACCGTTCTGGAGGTGGAAAGTTTGAACCTCGCTGCGGACAAGACACATAATGGAGAAACTAAAGTGACCAACAACATCTAATGGTCTACTCCCTCCAGAGCCGAGGCTAAATTGGGCTCGGGGCAGTATTGCCCGTTTCCACCGGAGTTTGGTACCTTAAGGTTTCCGGAACCGGCGCGCGAACAAATAAAAAACCTTCCAAAGTATAGGCAATCAGCTGGTTGTTTGGTGAACACGTCATCGCAACCGGCCGGAAAAGATTTTTTTAATCCAAGACTGCAACAAGGCTGTGAAGTAAATTTATGTTAGTTTTCATGAAGCGATGTCCATACTGAAGTATCTCAAGTGTCTGTCGCAGCGTTTCGCCTGCTTTGATTTGGCCAACTGATGTCCTCTGGCTCACCGATTTGATTTGGCCAACTGATGTCCTCTGACTCACCGATTCCCCTCTTTCCGCTGTTCGGTGTTCGAAGGCTTGATTCCGTGAAACGTGAGCTCAGTTGGTGTTTTTTAAAGTTTTTTTAAATTACATAATTGGAACGCAATCCTTTTACCGTGAACTTGGGATTCTGCGAGCCACAAAAACCAGTGCGATAAGAAAAAGCGCGATCATCTTGTTGTTCAAATCGCCAATTCTTATTTTGAGCTTCTCATCTGTTCTTGTTTCGGAGCTTTATGTTTTTCGAACGCTTGCGCTTCTATCCATCACTGTAGTTGTTGTGGGAAGGAAATATGAGTATCGACTTTAATGATCCAAAAACACTTCAGAAGAGATGTCCAGCGAAGAGCCGCAGCACAAGAAGGCACGAATGGGCCCAACAAGCACGGCAGTTTGCAAGCAGACAACGCACGCGCAGGTTTCATTGTTGCTGAGTTATTTAAAAAAGTTGCATTTGGAAAACCAAACTGTTTGTGCTGTTCTGAGTTTCAGTTTTGAAAACGAAATGCTCTGCGTGTAACACCGCTTGCACGCATCCACTTGCTGGTTTCTTTTCACGTTTTTAGGCTATTTCAACAAAACTGGAATGGAAGATCATGAACTTTGAAAAGTTGATGCGCCTTTATAAGAACGGACAGAGTTTAGCGAGTCGCCAGGTAAGCTACTTACGTAATTTTTCGGTGACTGTATTTTGGTGGTTCAACCAAGCAGCACCAGCTGCTAATGGTGTGGCTGCATCATTTTCATCATTTTGTCCTATGCAGTTTTCATCGCCCGCTGTGCCAGAGGTGATCTGGGAATTGCACGTCTACCCGAATGGCAAACGCTCAGAGGACAGCGGCTTTGTGTCGTTTTTTCTTCGCCAAGTTGGCATGCAGGTGACAATGGCGTTTTTCTTTTTTTCATAAAAAAGTCTTGACTGCTATCCGATCTGCGTGCATGTCTGTGAAATTCGCAGTGGTGGCGTCGATGTTTTTGTGAGTTACACACTCATTGGTGGCTCTGCGTGTTTTGTTTGTTGCCGCCGTGTTTCACTGTACATTAGCCAGCGATCAATAAAAGCCGCTTCAGACCTGCGTTCAGGTTATCTGAAGTGGCTCGTTGCCTGATTTTCAAGCGATGTCGTGGAAACACACGTCGTTCCGTGAAAATCAGGTGACATTGGTTGAGCCATTCCAAACGACCTGAATGCAGTTTTGGAACGGGGTTTAAATTTTTTTGACCACTACCTCCATTAAGAAGGCTCGTACCGAAACTGGTGCAGTGCAGTCGGCTCATAGTTCAAGTCGTTTTTTTTCACAGCAACCCATTGCAATATGATCTTTTCTTTTGACTCTGCGACTCAATGCGCGCATAGATTTGAAATCTGTTTCATGCTGGACGCGGCAAATCAAAATTTGTGAAGTGACCTGTGTCCCTGGGGTCCGATCGGGTCACTTGGGCAATTTCGAACTGCCGCATCGAGCACGAAACTAAAATTTCCGTTCAACGTCTGCAAGCGCAATGAGTCGCAGAACCAAAAGAAACGACGATACCAACCTTGTGATTTCAGCGTGGCGAGCACTTCGAGGCGATTACGACGGAATTCCAGATCTACTGTCTGTCAGATGACGATCGTGTGAGCATATGCCGCGACACCAAGGAGTTCACGTTTCAGCAGGGACGCGGAAAGTTCCAGGTGAACAGGAAACGTCTCGAACATGGAAGCCACCACAATTGTGTGCTGTCGTTCTAACGGTGTATTCGATTGGTGCGAGTGGATTTTGGAAGAGAGTTTTTTGTGTATGCATTTACAGTCTGATCTCTAAAATTTCTATATCTTGTGCGATCAGCTGATTGGTGGTGATCGTGATCACGTGACGCAGGCATTCTGTGCACGCTTGACTCCGCCTGCAGGTCCGTGTAGTGTCCGCTTAAATCGTGTGGTCACTAACCAATCAGCGAATTGCATGTGATGTGGCGAAAAAACGATTTCGAATTTCAGGTAGGTCGAGAAAAAATCACGACGGCCATCCGGAGCGACGACTCGTTGCTGGTGTTCTGCGACCTCGAGTTTTTCTCGCCCACCAAGCCGCACGTGGAAGAAACGAGTGAGGACGGAAATGCTCAGAGCCACCCGGTTGGTCGCCACTAACAAGGCGTATGGCACTGATGTAATGTGTCTCCGAATAAACCGGTCACGTCTTTACGTAAAATAACGAGTGCAAAGTTGTTTGAAAAAAATGTCATGAACAAGTTGGGAAGAAGACGTTATTTAGCCACAAAAAAGTGCTAGATCGCATCCAAAGCGACAATCCCGGTTTCCTTTTTTTCACTGATATTTTGCTCGTTTTTCACCTCGCGAAAAGTGAAATAACTGATTATTCAGACGTGTTGCAGCGAAATTACAGAGGGCAATATAGTTAATTTCAACGATTAGCTGATTCGCTGTATTTGTGATGCAATGCCAATGATCGCGCATTTTAGTGGGAGAAAAATAATTTATGATGTTTGCGTTGTTTTCAGTCTTCCGAACACATGGACCGTGCGGTCTTTGACCTGGGTGAGCTGCTTGATTCGAGCATTTTGACGGACTGTGTCATCAAGGTTGGAGTTTGAATTTGCGTTTCAGTTCAGTCCACCTTCGTACACACATGTTTTTGGCCAAAAACCAAACCTCAGCTAATCAGCTTCGTTTTCAAAGATATCAAGATCGGGGTTTCAGGTTTTTTTTGAAAATAAATGATTGCTTTCAAAGAAATCATTTCAACATGATGTCAATTTTCTCTCGAGAACACTTTCAGGTTGGAGACGAAACGATTCCGGTGCACCGTTGCATTCTGGCGCTGCACTCCGAGGTGTTCAGGAGCATGTTTGAGCAGGACGGAATGCTCGAGGCACAGCGGGGCACCATTGAAATCACGGACAGCTACTTGGAACCGGTGAGAATGAAATGGAGAACGTGAAGAAGCATTGTTTATATTCGTGTGCGTTGTGGTGAGTAGATCGGCTGCATCTGAGTGCTGTCTCGTTTGTTTGAGCTTCAATAGTATATGCACTGGTGTAATCTTTTCTTTAAGACCTGCGACTCAATGCGGTTGTGCACGTGAAAGGAAACTAGTTTCAATCTCTATGTGGTAATTCAGAATAGTCTAAGTGACCCGGCCTTATTTAGGAGACTCGGATCCCTTTGCCAATTTTGAATTCCCGCGTCGTGCATGAGACTGCTTACCCATCCATGCGCGCATTGAGACGCGGAACCAAAATAAAAGATATTAATCGAAATAATTCATAGACTAGCGAGGGCCGTGTGACATTTACTCCGCCGATCGTACTTATGCGTTCATTTTAAAGGCAACTATACATAAATACAACCGCCAGTAGTGGAACACGACCAGTAAAACAAACCATCAACAAGTGAATTTGGATTTTTCAAAAAAACTGCTGGTTTTCCACAGCCTGTCACATCAAGCGAAAGATTGTGTTTGCAAAAAGCATTCGATCAAATTGCTGCATAGGTGCGTGGCATGGTTGAGTTCATGTACAAGGGGGCGACCGATGCGCTCGCCGAATATCCGCTCGATTTGCTGATGGTCGCAGAGAAATACGCAGTGCACAAGTTGAAGGTTGCATTTCTTTCTTGAAATATCTTGAAAAATACTTGTATCTTTTTGTCATTGGTGTTTCGGCATTCGTTAAAGTTCGTGAAACGATAAAAATATAATGGTTTTTCAGAAGCGTTGTGAGAAACATCTCGCATCGAGCATCACCGAGCGAACGATCTGTCAGATTGTCTCGTTTGCCGACATGTACAGGTGCGACCGATGCTCAAATCAATCGATGCTCTAGAAATTCACGTCTCTGCGAGTTGGATCGATTTGTGTTGAACGTGGTCTTACTTACCGTTTACAGTCTAACTCTACAACATATCCAACCGGCTGATTGGTTGGTGAGCACGTGCATGCGTGCGCATTCTGTTGTGGCATTGCTGTGGAGTGTGGAGGGCGGAGTTTGGTGTGCACAGCAATGCGTGCATCACGTGATCACCAACCAATCAGCTAGTTGGATATGGTGTAGAGTTGGACCGTATTCCAACATTGGAATCACTCGAGCTGATTGGTTCGATTCATTTATCATTCAACTGTGCCGTAATCGCTGAGCTAATTGGTGTACGTCAATAATTGCAATGCTTCTCTGGGCTCGCCTCCCTTTATGCATCATTTTAAAAAACTTGTGGCTGAAATCTAATCAAGCATGCAGATTGGATGTTATTATCCAACGGATATAAGTTACAAGCAATCAGCAAATCAGCTCACCCGTGCACAAAGTTGCGCTAGATGTCGAAAAATTCTCTTATTCTTCCATTCGAAGTATCGCGCGCTTTTTGCTCGGTGAAAAGAAAACTGTCCAGTGTACTCGGCCATGCCGCAGTAGTTCTCGCACGCCCGGCATCGCCTGATTGCAGCGCGCACAGTCTCCGCGAGTCGTGCGAGCGCTACGTCGCGCACAACCACCAGCGCGTGCTGCGCTCCGCCGAGTGGCAGACGTTGAAGGCGAAACAGCCTGCGCTTGCGGCCGACCTGCTCGAGGCGGCGCTGTTGGACGACGCCGACGACACGGAGCAGCACTCGAGCTCGGACGCAACGGTGACTGCTTGAACGCGACTTCGGGGCGGCTTTTTTCGCGACAGTTGGGTTGCAGTCGGGCACGGACTGTTGTGTGACGCGTGGACGACATTAGGCAGCCGATTCAGAGTGCTGGATGTGTTGGCGAAACGAGAAACTCACGTTTTTTTGCCGGGGTCGATTTTGATCATAGCAGCACAGTTTTTGTGTGGTGAAACTGTTTTAAGAACCGACAGCTTATTGTTCGTTTTCAACCAAATTTCCGTCACCGGGTGTGAAAAGAAATGTTGAATTTTTTAGATGACTCTAAGCTTGATTATGAAACTGCGTTAAAAAGTTGTCCGAATGAAAAAACAAAGAAAGACTGTCTAATTACAGTTATACATCAGTAATAAATTAAAAATGTGAGAAAGTTTCAGAGACTATGTTTTGTGCGAAATCAGTCTGGTTGTTTTGCAGCGTCGACGCATTCGACTTTGCCGGCTGTCAGCTTCGCCCGAGTCGACGTCAGTGAACGCGAGCAGTTTCTCGTGGCCGTCGCCAACCGTGCAACGTGCCAGCGCAAGCCAGCCGACCGTCGCGACGGCGCCGCGTCTGAATCAGTCGGTTAGTCAGTGGAACGTCGATGTGTGCCGACTGTCTGCGATGTTTTCAGGTTTTCTTTAAAAATCATTTCTGCGGAACGGAAAAACTCCAACGGGGTTTGCAGGCCCGCACATGAACTTTTGGTTACGATCACTTCAATTAGACCAATCGGCCAGTTGCATAAGATGGTTTATGCGCATGAAATGGATTGATGTTTGTGCAGAGAAACCACGTTTTCGTTGTAAAAGTAGAGTTCTGGAAATCACGAGCAAAGATCGCACTCGTCAGTTGCAGACGCAGCTAATCGTCACTATTCATGCAACGCGATGCTAACACTGCCCGTTGTTTTAGTTTTTCCAACTTAAGCAAGTTGCACGATGGTTCGCTGCATGTTCGGCCTGGCCATTTCTGTTGTTGTTGTTTCAGCGGACTGCCAACGACGCTGCTGCTGGTGCTGCCCCATCAGCCGCTGATGCCAGTGACACGCAGCAGCAGTCAGCAGCACATCAGCAGCCGGCAGCAGCACATCAGCAGCCGGCAGCAGCACATCAGCAGCAGTCTGCAGCACATCAGCAGCAGTCAGCAGCACATCAGCAGCAGTCTGCTCCCTCTGGTGCCGTTCGTCGTCGCATCGTCACCGCAAAACGCGCCACGGCACGTCGCAAATGAGTGACATGATTCTGCAGCAGTACTTTACTAATCACTACTCTTTTGTATTAAAATCTCAATTTTGCTATAATTCAGCTGCTCGTCATGTTTTTTCAGTTGATGATGATTTTGTTTTTTGCTTGTTTTTTATCGCGTGTGCTGACTCGTTGTAAAATAAACGAGGAGGCGCTTTGGTGAACGGAATTCAAATGCAGACTTGTGAATGTGATCGCCATTGGTGGTTTTTGGTTTTCTTTAAGAATTTTAAATTGATCACTTACAAGATGGAACATGAGAGTTGTTAAGTTGCAGTGAGCATATCGTTTGTCTGGTCCGGTACCTTTAATGGATCAGTCATTCTTTGGACGTCATTTTATTCCGTGAGAACTTGGTGTGCGACGATTTTCATACGAATAAACAACAGGCATTTCTAACGGTGTACACGAGCGATGAAATAAAATGGAGAAACCAAAAAAGTACACCGTGTTTATCAGAACCAGTCTGACAGTGATTTCGTGAACTCAAAACAGGCACAAAGCGCGTGTTAATTTTTACGTAAAAAGCAACGTGAAGGCTCGAATGAACGCTTTCTTTTCTGGTGAAATTGTGGTCTGTGTTGAACATGAAAAACAAGCGTTTTTGGAGCAAGTGACGCCCTTTGATGAGTTTGACGCGTTTTGATAAACTGACAATACAATACCGAAACAACAAAACAATCTCTGGCCCCTGGACGGTTTCACTCTTCCCACCAAGCATGGATAGTTTGCAAGATCACGTGTTTTTTCACCATTTCGAGAATTTGCTTTGAGTTTTGTGTGTTTTTAAAACCCCAATATTGTTAAAAATGTTGACTGTAAGCAGCCGTTAAAAACAAAAATCTAACAAAATAGAGCCAATAGAAAGTAGAAAGAGCTCGTAGAAATATAGCCACCACAGCAACATATTGTTCAATTCCCAGCGAATAAACATACCGTCTGACACGGCTTGTTGTTTTCGAAACACCCAAACAAACGGTGGAAGCTTTGGTTATTTGCTTTACATTTTATTTGGTATGGCTGCTTGGTTTTGGTCGGAACTGAAGAGAGCGGTGGCAGACAATGAAAACCTGTGTTGTAATTCCGCAATTTTATTCGACAGGTTTTATTGAAATGTTATATGCACATGGAGATGAACAGGATGCGAATAAAGTGAAAAGTCCACATTGCTTCTTTAAAAAAAAACAGTTCCGCCTTGCAGCTAATTGTTGATTGAGTTCATTGATCAGTGACTGATTCTGATTAATTAGCAACATCATGTCAAAATACAAAAAAAATTCCCCACTTGCGTTACTGCAAGGTTTCCGTTAAAAAAACCCTTCTCAACAACGAGCCAGATTTCACTTGGAGCCAATAATCAACAAAGCCGGTACGATAAAGGCGCGCAAAAGCAATGCTGCAGTTTTTTTCGAAACAAGATTTTGAAAAAAAAAACAGACGAAAATCATGCCCATTTTGGGATATGTTGCACCTATAATGTACAGTGTGGCCGAATAAATGAGGCAGTCCTTGTATTTCCATCAAGGCGGGATTAGTCGCAGACTAGGAGTTGGGTTTTTCAAGAATGCCAAGATAATTCCCAATCGTGTGAACAAGGGAGATAGAATGAACAGAACAGCACGAAGAATCAATTAGTTTAAAAAACACACATCAAATTTACACACAATTTGATTTCTGAAAGTATTTTTCCTTTCATTCAAATTTCGCGCGCTCCTAGCACCCTGAAAAAAACTGCCATGTTTAAACGGCCATTCCGTATTTGTTCTCATGCCAGAGCCACCTGTCTACATATGTGTGCCTTTATAAAGCCTGGTAAAAATGCTATATTGAAGATTGAAAACATTGTATTGGCAAATTTTCGTTGTATTACTGTTCAAAACGCGTGTTCTGCTGATATTTTTATTACTGCTTAAAAACAAGGAGACTTGTGCATTCTGCAAGCTTTATGTTCAAGCTTTATTCTCGACTGAATCGTTTTAGCCATGCCCACAATGTATTTTGTGAATCATCGCTTATATTTCATTTGATCTTCTAAGTAGTTTGGAGCGATTTTCATATGACAAAAAGGTATTGGGACACGTTGCAAGCTTCTTTGATTCGTGTAAAAAATATGATTTCTTTGAATCGCTTGTTTTGGTTTTCATAGTCCTGAGAAGCATCAGCTCAAAAAAACTCACGATAAAAAAAACAAACATTTTCTTAATTTCTGTAAAGTTCACCAATCACCAGTGGTGCACCGTGCACCTGTCTACAATCCACAATGAAGCGCGGCGTTGCTCTACTGCTGACGTTGACGGTGCTCAGTCAAACGTGTCACACCGCTGCTAGTGAACGCAACGACAACACAAACCTGGATGTGCCGGCAATCATCAATAAACAACACCAAGAACAGTTGAAATTGAATGCTGAAGCTAACAATAATGGTCAAGAGAAAACTAATCAGAAAACTGAGTCAGAAATCGACAGCCATGACAAGCAGACTGATTCACCTGTCGCAGGTTTGCGCGCAAAGTTTTTGTGTATTCTTCTGACTTCATCTGTGACTTGTCATGCCGTTGATTGTTTTTGGAGCTCGTTTGTGTCTGTTCGACTGCTGTGTCGGCCCAGTCTCTGGTGGTTTATAGCGCATTCGACGTTCGGCATGACGGAAAATGAACCGCGGCTCAAATCTCACCGCGTTCATTTCAATCAGAATTGGACACAAAAACCGAAAGCTCATGCCATCGAAAGCAAAAGAAGTCATGATTGTTTTGTTGAAGTATGTGTTATCTTTCTTGGCATTCAGGACAGGAAAGTTGCTTTCAGAGAAATCGTGTTGAGACCATACCCGCGCGACGCTGAGGGATACTTCAAAACCGGTGTGCAGCCCGCAAAAAAGAATTTGCGGTGACATTTTGGCGACACCGGTTCGAGGGCTGTGCACCACATCCAGAGTTGTGCACCACTTTCAGGGCTGTGCACATTTGCAAGGCAGCCGGTGCAATGAAGCAAAAAACTCGCAAAGTTTGTTGCTGCCGGCTGCACACCGGTTGGAGGGCTGCGCACATCGGTACCCCACACCGTGGCACGGGTATGATTGAGATCGGATGCAGTGTAACGTGCACCGGCAGGCTCCGCCCAGCAGTTTCTGCAGGTTGATCTGCGACTGTGAACTTGATGCATTTCAGAAGGACCAACGGAACGGCCGATCGTGAACAGCGAGATTTTCGGCTGTCGTTGGCCGACAGATTTCTACAGTCGCTACAAGTTCTGCGCCGAGCAAGCAGCGTTGACGTTGAGTGGAGCGTCCGATGTGCAGCAGTTGCAGTTCGGCATTTTGGACGCACCGATCATAGAAACGTTGACGAGCGATGGAAAATGTGCGCCGGAGAATTTGAATGCGTGCATCAAGATGGTCAGTGCTCGAATGAACTGTTGATCACAGGGCGGCAGAAATTGTTGCGCCTGATTTTGTAATTTTGAACGATAACGATTGGTTGCACCAGAATTTGGTGGTCTTAAAAACTAAAACTGAACCAGTTGTTAATGAGTAAAACTTTTGGTTTACAGTACCAAATAGTTTTGTCGATCAACTTGAGGTATTGATTGCGCAACAATTTTGCGAATTTTTTTGCTCACAGGCAGAAAATAGTGCGTATATTGATGCACATGTTCGTGCACTTAATGACTTATCAATTCACTCGTATGCACAAACCCGTCCAAACCTTTTTTCTTCTGAAAAAATGCAGATACAACTGGTGTTTTCAGCTTCACAAAATTGAGGTGAATGTGAGTTCACGAACATGTGCATCAGCATGCGCTTTTATTTTTCAACGTGCAGAATGTTTAATGTTATCTGTTTTAGAATGCAGTTGTTGTTGTTGTTGTTTTTTTTTAATTATACGCGCGCCGGTTCCGGAAACCCGAAGGTACCAAACTCCGGCGGAGACGGGCAATACTGCCCGAGCCCAATTTTTACCCTCGGCTCAGGAGGGAATAGACCTAGATGTTCGTTGGTCACTCTAATTTTCCACGAGTATGTCTTGTCCACAGCGAGTATGTCTTGTTGCACATTGTACTCGTGTATGTGCTAAAACAGACAACTGTTTATTTTTTTTTCGACGGCAGTTATGGCATTTTACCGAACAAGACAGTGTATTTCTATCTACAATATACGCGGTCTGTTTCAAGGTTGACGACCAGCTGCTGGACGCGTTCGTTGCAAAGTGGACGGAGCAGGTGGCGAACTTCAGCTCGTTCCAGCAGTGCCTCCAACGGAACACCGAAGCGATGAATCGGCTCTGTGGCGCGCAGTCCGAGGTTTGCCGCTTGGTTTGGTTTTTTATTGGTGATGAATTTTTGAAAAAAAAAACAATCAGAAGCTGGTTTAATGAATATACGATAGCAATACTGTTCACGTGTTGTGATGATGGCGGTGGTGGTGATGACAGTGGTGATTCAAAAAAGACTATTTCAATGGTAGTCCGTGACGTCGACCAGCGTTCACATTTAGTCAATTCACTTCGGTCTCGTGGCAGCAACGGACGGAACTGACGCGCCGTTGTCTTTCTGTAACATTCTATTCTGACATTATTTTTCGTCTCCCTATCGCCCCTAGAAAGCGCATAAGACAGATGCATGTGTTCGGGAGGGTCAAGCCCCATAGGGGGTGGAAAATGGTGAGGATGAAGAAAATGATGAAAAAACTAGCCGCGCTAACCTTGATGGTGTTTTTAAAAATTGCTGCGATTTGTTGGTTCCTTGTTGAAACATACACACAAGAAATCGTGACAAAATATGCTAATGTTCTCTCCGAAGCGTGTACCCCTGTTCTCAGTTTCTCACCTGTTTACATACACCAGTGTCGATTTCGCAGTCCGTGTTCCATGGGCAGCACATTGTCACATCGTGACAGCAATAGTAATCCTCGGGACAGCAGCTCCAGCCATTCGTCACATGTTGACCGACCATTTTCATCTGCATTTGGTTCTGACTAAACGACAACAAGCCGGCAACGCAACAATTCTGGCTCCTGGAAAACCAAACTGTTATGGAGAATTCGCGATGGAATTGACCAACGATATTAAAAGCAGCACATGCAGTCGAATTCTAAATTGTAGGCAATCAGCTGATTGGTTGGTGATCACGTGATGCATACTTTCGGTGCAGGCGTTGCTGTGGAGGTGGAGTCTGTCCTGCACAGAAAGCATGCATCCGTGATCACCAACCAATCAGCTGATTGACTATAATTTAGAGCTCCACTGTTATGCAAGCGGACACGAGACAGGCGTATTTGCGATGATCATGTTTTGTTAGTTTTTTTAAAAGGCCGGTTTACCAGGGGCATTCTCCCGAGCCGCACTTGTTGACACATTGAACAATCTGGTTCAGCCACAGACAAGCAAGCAGCGTCGCGACTAAAAAACGAAAATGCACTTTATCCACAAAATTTTGAACACTGATACTGCATACCGGTATCCAGCTTGCATTTCGTGATGCTAGACACAACAAATGAACGAAAAACATGCTTTTTTACGCACCGAATGCGAAACGGGCTGCGTTGATTCCCATTTTCTTGAAAGGGCTGAGTTTTTTGTCTCTGAAACCAATTTTAGATGAACTGAGTGATGAAACAAAAAGTACTCAACATTTATGTCAATTTGTTTGATGACTTTTTGGTTTTATCAGTTAAAAAATAGTCTGCTGAAATGCATGTTATACTTGAAAGTGTCCATTATGAGCTTATGAACCACAATTTTCAAAATTATCATTTTATTGCGTGAACCTTGAGCTATTGAAGTATTTTTTATCTGATAAAATACGTGACGAACATGGTTTTTTAATACAAAGCAATGCTACAAAACACGTGGACGGGAAAAAACAACAAAAAATACAAAAAAGAACCATTGTTGACTACAGCAAGCAAGATTTGCAAACGAATGAAGCATCATTAAAAAAACTACAAATGTTCCAAAAACTGCAGTTTCACTTGCAGGTGAGCCGCGTGGTGAGCGGCGCTGCCGGTCTCCATTTGAACCTGTTGAACATTCTCGTGAAAATCGCGCACGACCACGCAGACGAGACGATCAACGTGACGCAAGGTTGCCTCCGTAAGACGGCCGAAGCCGTGCACGTGACGGCGATGCTGTACGTGACGAGCAGGCATTACCTCGACAATTCGGTCGGTCGCGCTGCATGCATAGTCACGCTAATAAAAAATGCCCAAGGTGGTGTCCGGTGTGGTGTCCGGTGTGGTGTCCGGTGTGGTGTCCGGTGTGGTGTCCGGTGTGGTGTCCGGTGTGGTGTCCGGTGTGGTGTCCGGTGTGGTGTCCGGTGTGGTGTCCCGGAACTGAAAGCAACCACATCAACAGTGAGTGTGCAGGCAGTATCGCTCCCTCAGCTTTTTTATGCAGCAACTTTTATATTTCCGGTTGCAGGACACCGGACATCACATCGGGCAAATTTATTTAGCGTGCCAGTGGATCTGGCGGTGATTGCGGCAACAGCCACACGCGCTGCTCCAAAGGCAGTGTGCTCCGGAGCAGTGCGGGAGTTGCACCAATGCTGCAGAGTGCACACAAACAAACACATGCGATGTGCAACAGTGCTGTGCGGGCGTGTGTGTGATTGTGACTGCTCAACATTACTGTAGCCAACCGAGTGGCAGTGTCTTCAGAGTATTATAGAATAACTTTATAACCGATTTTAATTGCAACCGCTACAACAAAAGCAAACAATGACAAATTTTCACGCATTTATGAGGTCAAAGGCTGATTTGCTTCTGGGTCATTTGCCATTTCGCCGTTAACTGATCAGTATTTTTATTTGGCACAGTTTCCACTAGATCTATGATCAGTTTACTTTCTTGCACACTTCTGCGACCCTGCCACTGCGCAGGTGATGTGCTGGGATGCAGCGCGTCCGTCGAAGCAGTGCGACCGGCTGTGCGCTGCGTTCGCGGCAGAGCTGAACTGCTTGCAGGCCGCTTGTGTGCAGCTGCCGAGCACGACGCTGCAAACGTTCGTGGCGTGGCGTGGTGACCGAATGAAAACCGTGCACTTTTTTTGCGAGACGCTCATTTTTACATGCCAGCTGGACCAGTGTCACAGAACTGTTTCAAAAATGCAAAAGACAAAAAAGGCAACCAGACGCTGTGCGCAGTGTTCTTTGTGCATGTGCAATTACAGATTTGTATGGCCTATTTTTTTAAACGTGTCCCACTGAAATGACGTCATGTGCCGCAAAACATGCGCTTGTCGTTCACAGCAAACCAGACTATCCGTTTAGCCGATTTCTTCCCGTAAACAAATGGTGAATGTCGAATCAGTCACACCAAATTGAAATTTTAGTGCCTGTACTTTGACAAACGGGCGTTTTTAAATAAAATGACCTCACGTTAGTCCAGACACGTTTGAATAAATCCACAATACATGTGTGGCCGAATAAATAAGGCACTCTTTGTATTCTCCATCAAGGCGGGATTAGTCGCAGACTAGGCGTTGTTTTTTTTCAAGAATGCCAAGACAATTTTCAATCAAACGTGTGTGCAAAGAAGAAAGAACGAACATACACTCTCGTGGCCTGGTGGTAGTGCGTTAGACTACAGTCTGTGCGCTCGAGGGATCGAGCCCCGCCGAGGGGTGTATAGGCACTTGATGACAAAAAAACTAGATGGGCGCCCTCCTCAATGGCGTTCTGTACGCTTCTCTGGGTTAGCCCTGGCTGAAAACATCGCCTAAAAATCCCAACAAAAAAACAAAAAACAAACTAGCACGAACAAATTAATCAATTTAAAGAAAATGCGATTAATTTGTGTTGCACAATTGATTTTCTAGAAGTCTTTATTGTTTCGCTCACATTTCGCGCGCTCTTTGCACCCTGAAGAGCCCTGTTTACTTAGCCATTCCGTCCATGCACGGTCTTAAGACAAGGACTTTTTTGTGATTTTGAAAATATTAATAAACTCGACTCTTCACATTGTCAGTCAGAAAGATCAACATGGGCAAAATTTAAAAAAAAACGCCTTTTTACGTTCAGCCTTGGCATCTGGCAGTGGTATTTTCTTGACACGAAAAAAGCGCGCGACCAATGTGGCATACATGATGAACAGTGCGCCGTCACGAAAGACACTCAGTCCGTGTTTCAGGTCGGATAATGAGGTGTTGTCAAAACGTTTTTGCAACGTTCTGTCCAGCGGAGAGACAAAAGATGCACAAGACATTTGATAAACAAGAGTAGTCCCCAATTTTTTCAAGAAAAAAAGACTCCCCCATGCAATGTTTCTTGCTTGAAAAACCGGAATACTTCGTTGTTGTTTTTTTCTCAGATGCATGATCCAGCTCTAAAACACAAGCAGAAACCCTGAATCAAGTATGACCTATTTTTTAAACGTGTCCCACTGAAATGACGTCATGTGCCGCCAAACATGCGCTTGCCGTTCACAGCAAACCAGACTTTCCGTTTAGCCGATTTTTTCCCGTAAACAAATCGTGAATGTCGAATCAGTCACACCAAACTGACATTTTAGTGCCTGTACTTTGACAAACGGGCGTTTTTAAAGCGAATGACGTCATTTTAGTCCGGACATGTTTGAATAAATCCACAATAATAAAAATCACAGGTACCCGACGGTATTGCATCGCTGTTTGACATGGCGACGCTGAAGCGAAAATTCAGTCAAGTGCAACGCCAACTGGAGGATCAGTTTCACATGCCGTTTCTTGAAATTGCCGGAATTTTCATAGCGGCGTTGATTGCGTTATGCGGTAAACGTTTTTTTATTTTTTAAACAGTTATCTTCAGGGATTCCACATGTCATTCTGCTTTTGATCAAAAAGAATGTTCTGAGAAACAACATTAAAAAACTTCCGTTTCTTTCAGCCGGCTTTTGCGCGCTCTGCATGTGGCGCTACGGGCTGCTGTGTAAGAAACGAAAAACGACACGATACTCTCGGATTTTGGACTCGAAGTTAGCGGATGCCGAAGCTCGCTCGTTAACGCACACCATAAACGAAGATGATGATATTGAGTAAGTGCTAGTCGCAAGAGCGTGCACTCGAAGTCGAAACAAATAATGTTGCACGGTCTACAAGCACAGCATTTTTGTTGATTAGGTCTAGCGAACAGTTCGCCCGTGTGTTTGTTTTTTTTGTGAGTTGGAAGTGCAACCGGAACCGAGTATAATCTCTTCAGACTACACTGAGAATAACTGCTCAGCAGATCTGTGAGCTAGCTCAACAAAACGAGCATTTGCATAATTTTGCATGAGCACAACTTTGTTGACCAACGATACCGTATATGATCTAAACTCGATTTTGCTGATATGATGATTGATAATATGATCCGATCGTTAATTCGTAGGCTCACAGTTTTGCCATATTTGCCTGAATTCAGCGCATAAATTGTTGTTTACAAATGCTCTACGAGGCTTCGAAATATGGTTCTCTCTCATGATGATGTTTTCTGCTTCCAGTGTTTTTATCTTTAAAAATGTGTGAAACTTTTGTTTTTACAAATTTTGTTGTTGATAACGTTTTACATGCTTTGTGTGCTCTTCCTAGTCTGCAATGGGTGCAATGGGCCATATTTGTTTTTGTGTATGACTTGACAAATTATCTAAAAATGCGGGAGACGCATATAAAAGGAGGAATATGGCCT
>JASANC010004220.1:0-22098 GCA_030248135.1 Theristus sp. LFF4_11
AAAAGCGCGCGAGGGGATAACGGCTCATATTATGCGTGATGCGCTGTCCGCTCGCTGGCGCTCGCTCGCGCATCCGCATGATTTCTGAGCGTCTTTTTTCTTACATTCAAAATTCGCGCGCTCCTTGAACCCTGAAAAAAGCTGCCATGTTTAATCGGCCATACCGTATGTACGAGTGGCCCATTTAGTAGTAATTTAGTAAGCAGCCAATCAACTCCGTAGCCCGCGTGTTCTCCCAGTGTACAATTGAAAACAACAATCATTATTGTTCTCGGCAAATCCACGAATGACCGCCGAGACAGTCGTAATGGCGAAACGTTCGCTTCCGTTGGTCCGCCGCCAGCGGCGACTCGCAGCGCGGCCAACAGCCGCCGACGTCCGGCTGCACGGAGAGGCCGAGCGTCATTTGACGCTCCAGCTCGTGCTCACGCAGAACGCGGCGCATCTTCTCCGTCGTCAGCAGCTTCGCCGCCTTCAGCGGCCAGGACGCCCGTTGCGCCGGATCACACTGCGGCCCCGTCGGAATCGACTGCAAGAGCGCCAATGTCGCAATAGATCGCAATAATATGTCGTTTTGGACAAAAATACATTAAAAACGGTGGTGCAGTCGCGAAAAGTCGCAACTAAATTTTGTGAAAATACACGTGAACGCATGCGATGACTTGCAACTAAAACTGTCGGCATTTATTTGCTTTTCCGCACTAAATTCGAGTGCACTTGTATCGTTCGTCACTGAGACAAGCGATTCGCGGCGTCGACTAGAGTGGGGGAAGGGGGCGTTGCCACCGCCGTGTTACCATGAGACTCCATCGGCGGGCGCCCCTCGTCTGCTCCGGCTTCCACCCATGGTGCATGAACGTGTGTCGCGTCCAGAAGTCTCGCGGTATGTGCCTGTCGAGCACCCAGCTGTGCGCCCTGGTCAACACGCGCACACGCCCGCGCGTCCGTAGCAGGCCGCTTGTGCCGTTGTTGTCGGCGTCGTCGCTGTGCCCGTTCATGAGCAGCGTCCGATTCTGGTGGTGTGCTGCGGCGCGTAACGTGCGATCAACGCAGAACACGTACACGTAATACCGGCCGGTGCGCCTGAGAGAATAATGGGCGCATGTACAGTATGTTTGTTGAAATCCATCACTTCTGTCGTAGAATACAGAGCATGCGACACTTTGAGTTACAATAAAAGAAGAACGAATGTATTGGGTTTGCTTGACAATGAAGCATATTGTCGCTAAGTATGTTCTCTTGCAACTCAGCCGAGCTTTCATCGGATCTTTGCGAGCACTGTATTTTGCAAAAAAAGTGACAGGTTTCAACGATCATTCTGTAACTGCGCAATCGAATGCTGAAACGCGCTCGAGTTGATAAACACAGGTTTGTGGCGCAGTAATCAATTATTGTCAATTTTTTTAGATTCTGCGCGACTCAATGCGTGTGCATACGTACGGAATGCCCGATTAAACATGGCAGTTTTTTCAGGGTGCAAGGAGCGCGCGAAATTTGAATGAAAAAAAGAAAGCCGTTCAGAAACCCAATTGTGTGTCAAAATTGACGTGTTTTTTAAACTCATTCGTGTTATTCGTGCCATTCTGTTCATTCTTTCTCCCTTGCACACATGATTGGGAATTCTCTTGGTATTCTTCAAAAAAGGCAACTCCTAGACTGCGACTAATCCCGCCTTGAGGAAGAATACAAGGACTGCCTTGTTTATTCGGCCAAATCGTAGAAAGGAAACTAGTTTCAATCTTCATGTTGCAATTCAAAATCGCCTAATAAGTGACTCGTCCCTATTTAGGGACTCGGATCACTTTTGAATTTTGAATTCCCGCGTCACGCATAAAACTGTTTACCTATCTGTGCGCACATTGAATCTCGCGACCAAAAAAATGAATAGATCATAACAACCAGAATTTCGAGCACTTTTCGACGCGGTGTTTGTGCCTCGGATGCGGGTAGAGATGCCTCAAGAGCAACTCAAGCAGCGCTCCATTGTCCGAGCTCGTGAATCGCACATCCGGCAATCGGCGCTCGTACGCAATCCAGTCGGCCAGAAACTCCAGCGAATAGTTCGTGTTTTTGACGACGTAATTTCCAGCGGACGGCTCCCACAGGAAGAAGCGCTCGTGGAACTGCAGATCAACGGTCGAGTCGAGCCTGTGCGTGAAGAGTTGTTGTTGTTATAATGGGTGACTCTGGGGGATATAATAGAGTGATTCGTGTGTTTGGAGAGTTCAGAACTCAATTGTATTTGTGCGGTTTAGTAAAATAACACTAATAGGACTAGGGGACCCTCGTGGCCTGGTGGTAGCGCGTTTGTGCGTTTGGTGAAGGATCGAGCCCCACCGATGGGTATATAGGCACTTGATGACACAGACAACACGATGAACGTCCTACTCGACGGCGTTCTGCACGCTTTTCTGGGTTAGCTTCTTGGCTAAAAACAAAACGTCGCCTAAAATCTCCAACAACAACAACAAGGAAACCGGCTACACTTCATCAACTCCTTTGTCTTTCACGGACGACGCGGGAATTCAAAATTGAATATGTGACCCGAGTGCCGGGTGACACAGACAGCAGGGAGTGGCTGGAGCCATTTTGAATTTGCCGCGTCAAGCAGTGTTAAAACGAATTTCTTTTTCACACACCTCTGCAAACCGCATTGCGTTGCAGAGAACCAAAAAAGAAACAAAAAGATAATATATTTCGCTGGCGAAATTATTAATTCCAATTGTGCAGCCACCCTTTTTCACAAAAAAAAAACATTTCGAATTCTTATTGCCGACCAGTGCTCGAGACAATGATCGGGATTGGCAACGCCCGTATCGGCGTCCAACACAAACAGCCAGCGCACGTCGCGGTTTCTGAGCAACGTGGAACGAACTGCGCATTGCTTGCGGAAGAGCAGCTGTGAACAAATTGGAGCTGTTCAGTGGGTTAAAAGTGGCACACAGGGAAGCTCGCTAATTTGCAAGCAAAGTGTCGAAAGGGACAGAACTCGGACACGTGGTGCTTCGAAGATAAAGCAAGCTTCGAAGATAAAGCAAGCTTTCGAAGCTAAAGCAAGCTGTCCCCTGCTCTTGTGGCTGCAACATTAACGGCTGATCAAGGGAAGCTCATCCGTACGTAACCGGGAAGGGCTGTGCTTAACCATTTCAAAAACGTTTCGGGTGTTCGCCATGCAATCACGGGTATCCACAACACTGTGCAACACGTACGTCTTTCTGGGTGCAGCCGTCGAGCAAGAGCTGCTCGCTGGCATGATGCACGATGAAATGCGGATACGCCCAGCGCGTCGCGTAGCACCGTTGCGTACAGAGTGAACGCTCGTAAAACGAACGCGAAATCACGGTCGAGTCGGTGACGTAGGTGAAAAGCGCGATCCGGCCATGCCAGACGCCGCTGTTGCACGCGTGATACGAGCAAGACGCCGGCAATGAGTCGCTGGGCAGTGTGGAAGAAAGTGCAAAATGAAACCGAATAAAATGCAATTCGAAAAACGCAAACAGCACTCATCGGTCTCCGCATCATATTCCGTACGAAATTGTGTGATGTGCAACAAATGGTGCGACTGCCCGCAACACACGGCGCGTGATGCCGCAAATCAATTTGCGGCTTCGATCACCGTGTGTTGCGGTAACAGGCAGCACGCCGGAAGCGTCCACACACCGTCACGCGGGTACATGCTCCATGTTATACGGTGTTCTTACATAATTTTATCAGAGTCTGTTCCAGCCGTATCGCGAAAAATAAAATAAAATGTGATGAAGCACGAAATTTGTCATCACACCGCTGTTCAAACGGCCGTGGCATTCCCTTGTACTGTGCGTTGCATTCGTCATCGTTTTCGATGGCGGCCATGTCAACTGAGCCGGCGCCATACTCGGCCTCGAACAGAGCTCTCAACAATCGCAGGCAAACGTAGCAAACGACCAGGAATCGTGTCTGTTGCAGACGGCACAGTCGCGAGATTCGAATTTTTGCCATTTTTGGTGATTTTTTGAAAAATTCAAAACCGGCATCGAGGCTTCGTTATTTTTATTCCATCAAATTGGAAAATCAGATCCAGCAGCACGTTTGTTTAGTAATATCATTTCGAAAACACACTGCGCCCACGTGCATGCAAGAAAGAGAATAGCAATTTTGTTGATTGTACAGACTCGAAACTAAATGCATGGATGACAACGTGTACATGCACGTGTTGAGGCAAAGTTCACGGCGCTGAAAGAAAATTGCGCACACTTACACCCTGTGCCCTCTCTCTTTTCACAAAGTTGCGCAAAAATTAAAGAAAAACAGTTTGCTGACTAATACCAACTAAACAGGTATTGCACTTTGTCATAAGGTTCCCAATGCGGTGAGCGACAAACAATTTTAAAAATTCAATGAAAAATTCAGTGAAACCAACTCTTCAATCATAAAACGACAACGCTTTTGCGCTAAAATTGAGGGATCTAATTCATACGTCAAATCAGTCTTCACAGTAGTGTACACGCGTGTTTTTCCGAATGCGGAAGAAAGTCTGGTGACATTTGTGAAGAAATTCGAATATCCAATAATTTCGACATCTCTTCACGTGAAACGGCCAATAACGAAAACGTATGGAAAACTCAATATCGCAGATGAGTCAAATCCAAATGAGATGTGTGATGTGTATACAGATGAGCCAAAACATGCAAATAATTTTCTGCGACTCAATGCATTTAGTCGAAAGGAAATCAGTTTCATGCTTGGTGCGGAAATTCAAAACGGCCATAGTCACTCGACCTAGTACATCTCAGGGACACGGCTCACTTTACCACTTTTGAATTCCCACCGCGTCCAGCACGAAACTGCTTCTGCGTCTCAGTGCACGCGCACTGATTGAGTCGCAGCACCAAACGAAATCAAAGTCGACATATTGTAACACCACCGGCGAAACCCAACAATAACAACAACAACAAAAAAAACGGTCATTCATTTCTGAAACGGTCCGAACGGCGAGCGCGGCCTGCCGCTGTGCCGCTGCAGTTTCGGCTGCACCGCCAGTAGCCGTCGGTGTTGGCGGGCGCGCTGCCGCTGCCGCTGGCTGGCCAGGATCGCCGAGCGCAACAGTTGCCGTCTGGCGGAGGCGTTCGGAAGTCGCTGGCACACGAACGGCTTTGTGTCGCTGCACGGCTCGTCCGCCCAGCGTTGCCGCTGCAAAAAGTGTATTTTGTTTTTTGCGTTGCCGCCGACGTCAATTCTCTTTATGAACGCTCTATCAGCACTGCAGTTTGATTTCAGCCCTTCGCGTATGTTTCACGTAAAGAAACAAGTGAAACGGAACGTTTCAATTGCTTTGCGGGACTGAAGCGCATGTTTCAGAGCAGATGACGTCATTTCGCCACTGACACGTTTGAATTTGAATATATTGGCTTTAGACACACACAACCGGTAGTTACCGTGTTACTTAATAAATTAGTGATAAAAAAGCTGTGACAATTAATAATAAGCGTGTTGTACCGGTTCATACTCGCTCATGACACAATCCTGGCCGGCTGCCAGGTCCGGCTGTCCCTGTCGCCAGTTCTCATAGTCCAGCGGGCTGCCGTCGCTCCAGGCGAATGGCAGCTGCGTCTGACGGGACATGCGACTCGCCGCGAACGCAGACTGCTGCTGACTGTGCAGACCAATCCAAATGCCCTCTGGAAAACGACACAAAAGAGACAGAAGCTTGTTTCCTGACGGCACCCCAAAGAAAACTGACCATAAAAAAGACGCACTCCTCAGCAACTGATGCACACAATGCACGCGTCAACCAATCAGCTAGTGAGATATGTTATAGAGTTCCAGTGTATCTTCGCACGCAAATGCACAAGTGTGTTGTGTAGGTGGACCGGATGAGTCGCAGAACCACAAAAAACAAACAAATCCAGTGTTTTTACCGCCACTTGGTTGCACGGGTGTCGGCGCGCACATGGACATGAGCAGCACGTCGCGCAGCTGTGCGTTCAGTTGACGGAACTCGCGCACTTTGTACACGCGCTCCGGGATACCGGCTACCGTGCGCAGCTGGTCGTCGTTCACGGCGTCCGTTATACCGATCGCGTATGTCACGACACCCTGTGGAAAACACAACGCCTTGTGGAAAACACAACACCCTGTAGAAATCACAATACCCTGTAGAAAACACAACACCCTGTAGAAATCACAATACCCTGTAGAAAACACAACACCCTGTAGAAATCACGACACCCTGTAGAGAACACAACACCCTGTGGAAAACACAACACCCTGTGGAAAACACAACGCCCTGTAGAAAACACAACACCCTGTAGAAAGCACAACACCCTGTAGAAATCACAATACCCTGTGGAAAACACAACACCCTATAGAAAACACGACACCCTGCAGAAATCACGACACCCTGTAGAGAACACAACACCCTGTGGAAACACGACACCCTGTAGAAAACACAACACCCTGTAGAAAACACAACACCCTGTAGAAAACAAAACACCCTGTAGAAAGCACAACACCCTGTAGAAATTACAACACCCTGTAGAAAACACAACACCTTGTGGAAAACACAACACCCTGTAGAAATCACGACACCCTGTAGAAAACAAATAACACCCTGTAGAAAACACACATTTAAAAAAAATCAATAAATGATTTCATTTCTCTACGACACGTTTTAATGAATCTCCAATTGTACTGTACCCTGTTTCTGAGCGACTGCGCTGCGACGACCGGATTGTCCTGACTGATGCCGTCCGTGATGACGACGACGACGTCCTGGACGCCGGCGCGGTCGCCGTTGACGAACGTCAGCACCGTGTCCCGTGTGTACTCCAGTGCGGCGCCGATGCGCGTGTGACCGGTGCGCCATTGCATTCGACTGATTGCGTCTGATGGGGAGTGGGAAGCGAATGAGACAATGACGTTTTTGCGCATATTGTTTTGCCGAACTGTTGTTGAAATGTTGTTCTTGAGGATTTTTTAGCTATGCGCTTAATCTACGTTATGCACAGCACAGTCATTCAATGTCGCATTCGTGTGCGATTTTTTTTGTCCCTGATGATTGAGAATTTTTAAAAAGATTGCCGCTTTTCGGTTTGAGTTGAGAAACACCCGAAAACAACTCACCAAGCACTTGTTTCTTCGTTTGATACTCGTTCAGGTTGAACTCGGATGCTGGGGCGTTGTTGAATTGAACAGTGGCGATCTGAAGTGTGAAAAAAGAAACACTAGTGCGACGGTAAGTCATTGCGATTCAACCAGTCCAGTTTTTTCTCTCTGAACGGCGTTTTTTAGTGTTCCGCATATTTGCACCTGAGCACCGGCCGGTCCAACATTGAACTCTTCAACGATCAGCATCATTAACTGGCGAATGTTCTGGAAGTCCTCCGGTCCGATTGAGCTCGACCCATCAACGACGAACACCAAGTCGATGATCTAAGAAAGTAGGGATTTTAAATTGAGTTTAAAAAAAAGTTCTATCATCATGTGATGTCGCTAAATCCATCTGTCATTTCTTTTGGTTCTGCGACTCAAAATGCGTTTGCAATCGTGGAAAGCAACGTGTAGTTTCATGTTTGATGCGGTGTGTTCAGAATGGCTCTCTATTGACTCGGCCGTATCTCAGTAACACGGATCACTTCACCAATTTTGAATTCCCGCATCAAGCACGAAACTTTTATGCTTTTCGGCATGATATGTACGCATTGGAGTCACAGAATCAAAAGCAGAGATAATAGCTAGCAAATTAGGCCGTTTCAGTTCTCCATACTTACGCCATCACAGCTGCCCGGCATCGGGCCAGGTCCAGGACCGGGCCCAGGTCCAGGGCCGGGGCCGTCGGTGGTGCAACCAGTGATCCGCTCATAGTAGTCGCCCTCCGGGTCTGGTCCGAACAAGTTCGGATGCGTGTCCTTCGTGGCGTCAGCTAAGACGCAGAAGTTGTCGGCCGCGAAGTACATCACGCTGCGACAGTTCAGCTGGTACAACTGCTGCGCCTGCAACAGCACACCGGTGACAGAGGGGCACGCTGAATGAGGATGTCCAAAGTGGTGTCCGGTGTCCTGTCCAGCGCAATGTCCCGGAACCGAAAACAGTAGTACTGAGTGGCGAAGCCACCTGCTGGGACCCGGACTCACCGCTCCGCCCACCACGGCGGACAAACACGGGAAAACGTGCGCGAATGATTATGCCGACCTGGAAATGGCCGGTGATGGCACCAAGCCATATGACACTGAAAACCACCAAACCAAAGAACACCCGCATTGTGAAACGAACGTTAAAGCACGCTGCCTGGCACTGATCAAGGGTGACGTCAAAGACGAGCTCGTCGACGTAGCCCGTCAAAATTTGGCCCAAAAACGGCTGATAGCACCGCGCGTATTGGCCGCCACCGTTCGGCCTCGGCCGTTGCGTCGTTGGGCCGACCGGGCCGGTACCGAAAAACAGGCGGTTTCTAGTGTTTTTGCTGCCGTTTTTGTCATCGCTATATAAGTACCTAATGATATGTCGTTGCATGTAGTGGCACTTCAAGAAAGAATGACAATGAAGAAAGTTGTGTCAAGTTGCTCGTTTTGCTGCCCTGCCACTGCGCAGTTTGTCACAAAACAAGACGCCAACGGAGCAACCGCCCTGCTAACCTCCATCGTTGCAGTTGTTCTCCAGGTAAACGACCGGCTCGCCGAATTGGTTCTGCCCGTCGGTGATGAACAGCGACGGCTGTGTGTGGCGATCCTCGTCTGCTAAGATGCACTCTTGCGCTGCTGGATAGTAGGTCGCGGAGAGACACCGAAAGTTGTACCTGTACAAAGAACAATGCAGTCATAGTAACGGATAATGTGGTTGCAACGCTTGCTTGCACGAATTTCGCTATAGGTGTCCGAATGATAATAATAAAGACCCTATTTTGGAGCAGTCCACCTCTGCATATACAATAGTTTACGGTTGTACCAGGTGTATGGACGCACATACCGCGGGGTACCGCTTGCTCGTCAGTGCGACGAACACCAGAGATACAGAGACAAGCACAGCAAAAAAATCTTTTTACACCTTTTGACTATACCGAAATGTGTTTTAGAAATTTTTTTTGCCGTTTCGGAGAAAGTTCAAGACGAATTCAAGACCAAGACTACTAAACTACTAAAGTGTGAACCTGAACATATGCATACTGTGTTTTTTTATATTCAATACTGCACAACATGTGCATGTCAAATGTTAATCAATCAAGGATAATATTGGTCAATACGTCAATTTATTGCGTGCGTGAAACGAACTTGGTCTGCGAGTTCAGGCATTCACGTTGGCAGTCCTCCTGGGTGGCGATGTTGACGAGCGGCTGCGACGCGAAGCCGACCAGTGCTGCGTCCGGCGTCACCGCGAAACAGCTGAGATCTTGGTGCAACGCTGCAACAACTGCTGTATGCGTCGCCATTTTCGCCAATTATGTGAGTCCCCAAAACAGGACCGAGTCACCTATACGTCACCTACGTCACATTGTCACGTGAAGCTTATTGAAACTACTACATTGTAGTTTCGTTTCTGCGAAACCAAGTCGCAGAACCAAGAAAATGATACTTTTGCTGATTATGTTCTCCGCAACAAATCGTATTGTGCACCAAAATCAAATTTTCAAATCTAACTTCAATCGAGTAAAAGTGAAGTTATCTCGGTGTTTAATGATGACGATGAAAACGAGGATTTCCGACTTTTGAGTGCTGGAATAAAACGCGAAAAAGCATCACAGATGAAACAACTTTTGACATACATAACGGTTTGCGTCAGGTTAAATTTACGAATGTCACGTCAACAAAACAACAACAGGCTGTTATTGTTTGCGCGCAATGTAACTGAAACAAAAAAAAAACAAAAAAAACAAAACGTACGAAATCGCAGCACGTCGTCGAGCAGTCGAATGCTTCTGAAGCGGATCACGTGCTCCGGCGTCGCGACGCCGCGGCGGAGTCCGGCCGCGCGCCGGAATCGTCGGACGACGTTGGACGAGAAGGAGAAGGAGAACGGCTCATCCTGTGGCGACGGCGGCAGCGGAGCGGCTCGCTCGCTGAACAGACGGCTGCTGCCATGGTTCGCCGGAACGGCCGGCCAAACGTGATGCCCACCGTGGCTGCCGAACGGCGCCGCGACGGCCGGCCCGACCGCCCGCTGCTGCAGTTGACTCGACCCGTACAGACTCGGTATCGCGGTCGCCGGCGGCGGCGTGTAGCCGGGCTGCGGCGTCGCCGCCGGGTAGCCGGCGCTTTTCGTCGGCGACGGTCGACCGTAGGACGAGGACGACGGGACGGGCGCCGCATTCGGGTACGCCTGATTGGCGCCCGGTTGGCCGGACGGCCACACGCCCGGCGACGGATAGCCGGGGTTCGGTTGCGGCGGCGCCACGCCGCCCGGCGACGGATAGCCGCCGGTGGCGCCGCCGCTCGGCGCTTCGAAGCCGTTCTTCGTGATCAACGAGTAGAGGAACTGATTCTGCTGTTCGTTGTGTATGGAGAGCAGTTCGCCGCCGTGTGCCTGGCACTGCGTGCGCGCGTCATGCCAGCTGGCCGGCGTCTGCACGTACAGCCAGCATTTGCCGCTGACGAACAGCCAGCCGACCTGGCACACCTGCACCGATGCGCTCGGCTGACAGCGCACGCGGACGAACGTGACCGCACCGACGTACAACAACAGCAGCTGGAGACGCTTCATTCTCGTGGTGACACCTGCGTGTTGTGTGTGTGCGTGTGGTTGAAGCAAATCACATTCAAATGATGCGGCGAAATTGAAAATGAAGTATGTTTTGGATATCAACGCTGAACGTCAGCTTCAAACAGACACAAATGTATCGAGATATTTGGGCCTGATCGACCAGACAATGCTCGGTTCTTCTGTCTGTGTGGTCGTGCAGTTCAGTTTCAGACGAAAAACGTGAAATAGACGCCTTGAAAACACAAGCGACATATACTGCGAACTAAGAATGCGCCTGCCGTTTTTTTTCGGTGGCCACTTTTTCAGGATTTGTGTAGCAATTCAAAAGTTGCGTGTTTTTTTTCTCTCTGCATTTTGTGGAAATTATCATGCGCGGACTTCACTGAATATTGAATGGTGATACTTTTTGACTTTCATACAAAGTGCATTCCTCATAAGAAATACAGATTTGCAGTTTCACCGAATATGTTCAAAACTATAACGATAATCATAACCAGTAATAATCCGACACTTTCACAATGCGCACTTCACACGGGCAGACACCACACGTGTTTTTGTGTGTGTTTGTCAGAATTTCTGTTTCCTAAGTTGTGATGACAAAAAAAAGATGAAAATGTCAATATCGCGTCGCAGGTCTTAATTGAGCGGACACAGAAAAGTTACGTTATGTGATGGAATATCTGAAAAATATTGACTTGTTTGAAACATGTTTGTTCTAGTTTTGCATTGTTTGATTTTGATCGTCCACAACCGGGTCAGAGGTCGTCAGTTTTGCCATTGCATTGTCATCCTTTTTCCCCAGAAGCGCAGTTTTGTTCCTCAAACAACACTTTTCTGGGATTCACTCTCGTGTCCACTGTTCTCTCTCAGTATTCATTTTTCTTCTTACCCCAATCAAAATAAAAATTTCGATTGTAATGTAACTTTATTATAAATATGTTTTACTTTTCAAGAAAAATCAAGCAAATCTAATTTTGTACGTTAAATTACCCACATGCTGACACCGACAAATAAACAACTTGAATGACGAACAAAATAAATACAAAGTCAGTGATAGTGCCATAGAATTGTGCAACTGTTAATCCAAACAACCCTCTTTTTTTTACGAAACATTGATGAAGAAAACCGTTGTTAATGCTAACAAGAAAAAACGCAACATACATGTATGTGAAACAGCGGCAAATCACACATCTAATAAAAAATCGAAATTCCAAATTAAAAAAAATGCGCAGCAACAGAAGCAAAACCGCATGATCATGATGTATTAGTACATAAGCATTTACATGTATTGTGGATTTATTCAAACGTGTCCGGACTAACGTGACGTCATTTTATTTAAAAACGCCCGTTTGTCAAAGTACAGGCACTAAAATTTCAGTTTGGTGTGACTGATTCGACATTCAGCATTTGTTTACGGGAATAAATCAGCTAAACGGATAGTCTGGTTTGCTGTGAACGACAAGCGCATGTTTTGTGGCACATGACGTCACTTCAGTGGGACACGTTTAAAAAAATAGGCCATACATAAAAGTCGCTTTCACGAACGTTTATGTGGTTTTTCTGTATCTGCGTCATACCTCGTTTGGTTGACTGCCGATTTCAAGCAAGTTCGGTTCATTATTTGAAAAACTAAAAGATGGGCAATGTTCGTGTGCCCCGACAGCGACTGAAAACCTATTTTTTTAAAAAGTAGAATTAAAAGCAAGGTTTAATTCTTGCTTGTCTGGCACCTAACCGTTGTGAAATTTTTAACACAAAATCAAACGTTGTAATGTTATCATTCTTTGTCTGAAAACTACACTCCACTGGCACCAACACGTATGTTGGGGCGAAAATGTGAGCAGTGTATTCATGGAACAACAAAAAATGCTAAAAATTACCAAAGTGCTGGGTCTTTTAACAGTAGCTTTACTTTACTGTTGCAAATTAGATGCACAGCACACGAATCACAGTAAAAGTATTCCAAACTAATATCCGCCAGCAAGCCAGTAATGTAAAAATTTCAATTGAGCATAAAAATACTATTTTCTTAAACTGAAAAGTTGAAAAACCACGATGACATAACACGGTGGTACGTCAGGAATTTTTGTAGTTTCATCTGAACGAGTAGTTTTGCTGCTAAACTTCTTTTTTCGTAAAAAGCTTGTAGTTGCCGTCGTTCTGTTTTGGAAAATAATTTTGTGCTGTGCACTAAAAAATAGCTGTTGTTTTCGTTTTTCCGCATTTCTAAAATTGCACAAATTTTTTCCAATCACACAAACGTCCAAACATGAAAAATTTCAAAAAAAACAACAACCGAAAAATGCAACTGGAATCTCACCCACGTTGAATCTAATATAAGACAGGCAAAAAGCTAATCAGCTAGTGCAACAAATATTCCAGTACTGCTAATCAAGAAACTATTCGATAGTACTCATAGTGTTAATAGTACTAATAAATAGCCAGTAACTGTCAGTTTCGGTGAACAGCTGATTGAAAACCGTTTGAGGATGTTTAAGAGGTAACAGTTGACACATAAGAAGCACACGAACGACTAAAAAACATTTCACTGGCAAAACTCGGCGCAACATGACGTATAAACCAAGCGTTCTCTGAGAAGGATTTCGAGCTTAAAAGAATCAAACAAAACTCGCAGAAATAAATTTGAACTTTAGTGACGTCAGCTAGTAGTGCACAGTATAGCCGCTTATTGAAGTTTCATGGGTTTCGCATTGAAAATTATCTTTTCGCGTCGTGATTAAAATGAGGTTATCATCGTATGACACATAAAACGGTTTTGCGTGGTGACAAAACCACAGTAAACGACTAATCTGTTTTGCAGCAACCACTTTTTTCGACCACTTACTATAATATGTTTCTTTAAACGTGTCACCTTTTCCGCAGAATCCAGAGAGCACGCAAAAGAAGAAAGAATGGAATTGAGGTTGTTGAAAGTAAAAAAATCAGATAAAAATCGAGTGAGTGCTTGACTTAACCAAACCCAAGATACATTCGTCTTTCTTGCTTTGAAGTTTCGCACATTCTGTATTCTGCAAAAAAGTGGCAGAGTTACACAAACGTAACATGAAATTCTGTTATCGATCAGAAAAAACAAATAGAACTGAAAAAATACAAATTATCTGAGATAGCGCTCTAATATTCATTTTGAAAAAAGGAAGAGTCTACGAAACAAAGAGAAGTGCAGTTTGCTGAGGTGTACAACTACCGTCAAATTCGACATTTTCGAGACAAGTTGAAAACATCATCATTTTTCGAAGCGGTGTTCTTTTACGTTTTATGGCCAGTTCCAAGACTAGTGATGCTATAATTTCTGATCTGAAAGCCTAAATATTCACCGGCTCCTAAAAAAGGTGATAAAACAGAAGACACATTCAATGATATTTTCCAAAAATTGTCAATCCTAAAAACCATAATGACTTGGACGAAAATAGAACTCTCGCGTAAAATCTGAAAATATACATACACAGGTTCACAACTGGAACATGCAAGTCGATCAAAAACAACCGGTTCAAATGTTTGCGTTTAAACGGACCGAAATGTGATGCCACATGACCGACCATTGGAACGGACCGAAAATTGCATCGCATTTGCGGTGTTCACGCTTCCAATGATCAAACAGACGCACAACAACACACAGACGCAACACAGTTGTCTCATGTCTGCGCGCGAATTCGAATTGTTGTGTTTCAGATTTGACCGAGACGAACGAACGGTGACGTGTGGCGCGCAATAGCACTGATAATAATTGAAGTTCACAAATGAGGTGCCCGGCCAAACGGGCCGCCAACACTACTTGAGAGCATGGAAAAAAGAACAAACTCGTTCCTGAGCGACATGCCCTACGTAGCCCGCACAGTGAACACAGCGAACAATTGCCGCTACTCAACACACATTGTAAAACACCGAAGCCGAAATAATACACACGGTGAGCAAGCTCAAGAAACATATCGTCATGTAGTATCATTTTTTTGGAATCTGCGACTCACTGCGTGTGCAGACGTAGAAAGAAAACCAGCTAATTCACGTGTCATGCATGAAACTGTGAACTGTTCACCTATCTGTACGCGCATTGAGTCTCGAGACGAAAATAAAAGATCATATGTACCAGCATTCAAACGCCAGAACCTGTGCGCCCCACGACGGCTGCCTGCCGCTACCACAATCGGCTTCGTTCGACAAAAGACCCTCAAGGCGATCGCCAAGAAGATGACTGTATCTCAATTTGACAGCGACTGTTCGTTTTGGTAGCAATCAGCTTTCTTGATGATTTGGAACGTCTTCAGTAAGATCTTGCTGAGCTCGAATATGGCAGAGAGACCCCGTGGACGGATGATTTTGGCGTTTTGATTGTTGTACCATATGCAACCACCACAGAGTGTATATCAAAACAATAAAATTCTATCACCATCCGGTTACATCACTGTTCTCGACATCAAACCACTCCAACACAGTTTTTTTAAACGGAAATATTCCACGATAAAAGTACCAGCCACAAAAAGTAGACACGTAAACATGGTAGACGCACACCATGAATTTGTAAAAATGGTCGAAAGTGTGCCATAAAAAACCAATCACACTCCAATGCGACGAACACACCAGGAAACGAAATAAGATACTGTCTATGATAAACATCCGCGTGACACTGAAAATTAAGCTTTGTAACATCCAACATGTAACAAAATAGAACTTTACTACCACTAAAGATCACTTAATTATAACGAAAAAACAAACAAAATACAACCGCAGCATAAAACATTTGGGCGCTGCGAGAAAGTGCAACATCTGCGACCAACCAAAACCGCTGTTCCTTTTCACGAATCGCGATGACTCGTCAGCAACATTTTGTATATTTCAGGCATACGTCAGTGTTTTATCGGACGTGAGTTGCAGCGGCTGGCCGTAGTTAAGCATGTCGTCAAGTTTGAAGTCGCCGATAAAACTGCAAATAAAAATAACACAACTAAGCAGCTATCATATAATTGTATGTCAGAAATGTTTTCGTATTTTCTTGACCTTATCTTTCTGGTCTGTTGACACACGAGGCATTGCAAGCGTCGGCTGGCACGCCAATGAGCACATAAGCCAGTGTGTTTGTTTCTACGATATGACCGAGTAAACAAGGCAACTTTTTTTAAAGTGCAATACGAGCCTTATTTATTCGGTTCCGCCATACCGTATGTTTTTGAAACAGATCAGCTGGAATTAATTCCCTTTTGAGTTGAGACAAGAAAAAGAGTTATTGCCGACGACGACATTGTCATATATGTATACACCGGAAAACAATCGCAGTATGCCAACTGAGTGACAACTCGAGCACAAAGAGAGAGAAAAAAGCAATCACACTAGAAAAACAGCAGCGCAACGGGGCCAATTTGCTCACCAACCAGTCGTTGTCGATTGTCATTTTTGACGCCAACGTCTCCATGTCCCGCTCGGCGATGTACGGCGCGAAATGTTTCATCAGACTCGTGTCTTGCGACGACGATTCATCAAGGTCGCTTACTATAAACATGCAGTAGATGTGGAATTTCCAAACAAGGAACGTTCACAAAATAAAAAACGGCATTCATGGAAGCACTATAACTGTGTATCACGTGTGTAGCGGTGCGAAGCCATGTAGCTCTGCGGTCACTAAATATTATGATCGCTTCATGAATGCCCTTGAAACCAATCGGTCAGCAAAACTCGACTTTTTTTCACCAGTGACACAAAACATCAAAAAATTGTTCGTGTCAAATTCCAGTGGTTTCCGTTGCCGGCATTTGTGCAAAAAACTCTCAATCAACGGCATACGGAAACGCTTACACAATCGCACGTTGGGTTTTCGACCCGAATTACTGCTGTTGCAGTGACAAATGCCCTGCGCTTTACGTAGACAACAAAATCGCTTCAAGCTTTCTACCCAAGACCGGGAGAGCTGCATGCAGCCAGTATCCTTCCCGCAAAAATGGCACCATCGAATTCCATAAACCCAGCGATATTTTTTACAATTCGATTGCACGATTCATCACGATCTTCCAAAAAATGGGTTTCCCGTTGACCATTCGACTGAAATGGCAACAAATATCTCACTAGTGTGATGGCCGTCGATACACTTAATGGTCTTTCAGAACGCATTTCGTTAGGTTATACACAATCTAACTCTAAAACATATCCAACTAGCTGATTGGTTGATTCTGTGCATGGATTGCTGTGGAAACGGAGTTTGGTTTGCACAGACAGTGCATCACCAACCAATCAGCGGATCGCGCATAGTTTAACAGCGTTCAACTGTTACCTTCCGATTTGAACGCGTCCATCTGCTCGTCGATCGGCTCTGCCTTCAGCCAGATCGGCGTCAACAGCGAGTAGCTGGCGTCGCGCGGCGGCGTCGTGTCGTCCGTTGACGCGTTCATGACGCCCGACTGCTGCTGCTGACTGCCGCCGACGGCGGTCGCACCGCGGCGTTCAGCAGCGGATACGACGGCGGCAGTGCCATTGAACGCTGCAGCGTCAGCGACTCCTCCAGTCGACCGTCCGCCAAGGCAGTCGCCTGGTGCTGCTGCTGCAACAGTCAATGAGAAACATTCGAATCCAGCAGTTTTACGGCCTGCTCAGACTTGACGTGCGTGCTCGAACCAGAGGAACGTCTCCATGGACGACAGTGTTACTACAGCCTAGGGTTGGCTGGCATGCGAAATGAAACGTTTTTTTCGTGTTTGATGATGAGGTAATTCAAAATGACCTTAGTGACTCAACCGTATCTCAAGGGACACTGGTCACTTCACCAATTTCGAATTGCCGCGTCAAGCGTTCCACTGCGTGCCTCTGTCGATGCGCGCGTTGAGTCGCAGAACCAAAAGCAAAGGTGACAATCACATCACAAACAACCAAACCAAAACAACACTAAACAAAACTAAACACCAAATTTTGCGATATTAACAAAACAACCACAACGAGAACGCACGAGCGCCGCCAATTCGTCCAGCAGACGAATGCTCCTCGCGACGTCCACCATTGAACGCGAACGATTGTGCTGCAGCTGAGCAGAGGGTAACATCTGCAAAAAAAACAACGCTAGCACATTTCCATATGACCCACAGTACACAACACACCAATGAACAGTCGACAGTTGAACTCGAAATGTTTCCGTATCCGCTGATTGGTTGGTGTGATGTGGTGCGCATGCTTTCTGTGCCGGCCACACTCCACACCTCCGCCGCAACGCCTAGAGCACATTCGTATCACGTGTGCACCAACCAATCAGCTGATTGTCTATAGTTTAGAGTTTGACTGCATATTGCTGTTTTTATTAAGCCAATATTCGCCATGTTCCGTCGATATTTGACTTTGAGTCAACAGAACAGGCAAAACAAACACTCGATTGCACGCCGTGTGTTCAGCGACTCGTATTCAAACTCTCTATAAAACGTGATTCGGCCAATGGGTGGCGCTTTCAGAAAAATGAGACCGCGCGATTGAACAACAGCGCAGCACAAGCTGGCCGGCATCTCAAAACGAGCAAAACAACCTTGACTGAAGCTCGCAAGGCCACCACCAACCGTTGAAGACAGCGTTTGACGCGGCGCCGGCGAGTGGAGAGGGCTGCTCAATGGCATTGTTGTTGTGGCCGCTACGGACGACAACGGTGCACGATGGTGATCGGCCACCGGTGGATACAAATAGCTGCTCAACAGCACAGCGCTCTCGACGATTTGCTCCGCTGTCGTAGCTGCACAACAGTAAACTAAGTTGACATCAGTGAAGAAAAGAACGCTTTGTCGAATCTGTTTCGATTTTAAAACGGGCTACGTATCGGTCAGCTTGCTGTCCATGGAATGAAACTAAGCCAACTACTGAGACGCTGCTCACGGCAGACAACATGATGGCAACTACATACAGTATGTTTGTTGAAACTTTGTCATTAATTTCGCAGAATACAGAGCTCGCCGAAGAACAAGGAACAGACTCGATGTTTACTTTATTCTTCTTACTGCGATTCAAAGTTTTTCATGCTCTCTATTGTGCACGTAAACGACAGGTTTAAACAAACATACCATACGGACCCGAACGCATGGCTGTAGCGGACGTCGCTGCGGTGTCCCTCGGCGCTATTAGCCCGCCCGGATGGAACAACGGCGTTAATCGCACCGCAGAATGCGCTTCGATTTCGGCCTGTTATGCGAAGCGAATGATTTTCAATTTTAACAGCAAAAAACATTTCAAGTGAGCGACAATATCGAGCAAGTCTGATTGTTATCAATTCATTGATTAGCCTGCTTCCACCATCGCGATCGTAAAACCAATGAAACATTGGGGAACGTAATAATGCGATTTCTATGATGCACAAGATTTGGAAGACGTTCGTTAGATGACCGGTGATTTGCTTCTGAAACGTTTAGAGAGGTGTGTCTGCAACTACAGCGCAATTCGTGCTCGTGCATCCATCCATCCATCCATTTTATTTCGCGAAAAGCAGGAAACTCCGATAAAACTGTATGAACAGCATGAAATTCGGAGACCCAAGAATGAACAGCATGAACGTGCATATACACGTTCGATTCGAATGGCATTTTGCCGCCAATGGCGCCAACTGGCAGACCGACCTGCGCGTGCGGCGTGCGCAGCTGCGTCACCGTGGCGAGCGTGTTGTTGCGATGATGGCGCAGTCGTGACGTGAAATGGTTGGCCGGCGGCGGCGTCGCCCGACCAAAAGCGACGTCTGATGCCGTGCTGGCAACTGTCGACCTCAGCGTTGTCATGCTGCTGCTGTGGCCACCGGTTGGCGTCGGCGTCGCATCGGCGCCGCTCTGCACCAAGCAGTCGGTTACAACTTTTTTTACGTTGCTATATCGGTTGTTGTTTATTGATAATATGTTGTTTAGAGTTTGTTGCACACAGATGAACTTGGTCATCAGATTCAATTGCAATTTTGACTGCACTTGAAACCGAAATCGACAGCGCACTTCAGACGTAGCGTCGTGTGTCGTGACAACCCGACAAGACAACAATTAAAACAACGACTGTACGCGCGTATTATTTCAATTGCGACTGCACACTTAACAGTCGCAGTTTTATTTGACACCGTCATGATAGAAGTCAACTGCAAAATCGAACACGGTCAGCCGATTGGAGTCATATCAAATCAAGCAACTAGATCAACACTAAACTAAACCAACAACTCATTATCAGCTATAAGTGTTTGAAGCAGAACAGCAACAACTAACGAGTGACTGCTGCTGCAACAAGGCAGCCGCCGCGGTCGCCCGTGGACTCTGCGCCGTGCCATGCGCCTGTTCGTTGTTGTGCTCTTCCGCACCCAAGAAGAACGTCGGCTCCGCCTCCTCCGCCGCCAATATTGAGCCGATTGTTGTGGTTGTAGTGGACGGGCGGTTCGGTGCATACTCCGCCTGTTGTTGGTGCTGCTGCCGCTGTTGCTGGTGTGCAATCTGCATTGGTTTTATACAATTCCACTTCAAACGGTACTGAAGTACCAAAGTACCACACGAAAACATCTCTTGAGATCAGCTATATAGAGCGAATTTAGGTTAATCGGTGAGAACAAAATTCCGATGTGCACAATTATATGAAAGAGGATGGCGTAACGTAGGCTTGTTTAAACCTGACACTCTTTTCGCCGGAAGACAGGCCGCGCGAAACTTTGCATCACAGTAAGAAGAAAAGAACCACGAATGTATCGTTTCCGGCTGACAATCAACAAACACTCCATTTGTGGCTGTGCGTTCTTACTTCTTGCAACTGCCCGATCGCGTTGTTTCTTGTTTTGTTCACGAGCTTTTGGCTATTGTGCCAATGAAATGACCGGTTTCAAGCAACAAAGCCAAGCGTACCCACCTGGTGCTGCAGTTGCTGCGAGGCGAGCGCCGTCCGTTCGTCGTCCACCGGTACCGTCGGCAACAACAGGACACCCATCGAACGGCACCGCTGTGCGTACACGGCCTCCTCCCGAGCGGACAGCACCGCTGTCGACGTAGCCTGCAGCATTTGCCAATACACACCACAACCAATGCATCATTTCCATTCTCGTCTCCGAATCTCCGCCGCGCACAACATGAACATAGTTGCGGTGATGCGCAGCACCGTTCTGCTCAGTAGCACAGCACAGAGTCTCGCTAGTCTCGGCACCACGCGCGGACGGAAGACTGATGTCAGGGGACTGATTACACAACACACGCAATAATACGCTTCCGATTCATCATCCGTTTACCTTAAAAACTTTAAAATAGGTTTTTACCTGAAAAATTTTCGAAAATTTTGGCAGTTGAAAACTATTGGACGATGATATCGCAAAATCGCATTCTGCGAAACTGTGTCAAACTCAAATTCAACCTCACTCTCACTAGTAGTTTCAACTGTGTTTCTGATTGGTTCCGAGCACCAAGTTTCGGGTGCCAGCAAAAAATTGGGAAATAAAACGGTTTTAAAACGGAAATAAAACCGGTTACTCCTGGCAATATAAAACACCGTTTTTACGATCCCTAAACAGAACGGCCGCTGAAAATTTGAGGTAATATCTTTTATTTTGGTCCCGCATCTCAATGCGCGCATAGATTGGTAAGCAGTCTCATGCACGACGCGGGAATTCAAAATTGGCAAACGGATCCGAGTCCTCTAAATAAGGCCGGCTCACTTAGGCTATTCTGAATTACCACATGCAGATTGAAACTAGTTTCTTGTTACGTGCACAACCGCATTGAGTCGCAGGTCTTAAAGAAAAGATAATAGAGTGCAGTGACTCCGAGAGTGCACCAACCGGGTGTCCATGGCTGGTCAGCGGTGAGTGGCGTCTCGACGACGAGGCCAACGCCATCACATCCAAACTGCGCACCGTCGGCAACTGCGCTCGCGACGTCGTCTGCAGTACATGGCCGTTCACGTTTTTGGTTTTCGTTTTTTTCGTTGCGTTTAAGCGCAATCATACGTGCATAAGCTCTATACATACGGCTATCATTGTCTTTGTTTCTCGGTTTGTCACTATCATCATTAAAATGCACGCACACAGATCGGCATCAGTTTTGCTTCCACGCTTGACGTTACCCGTCATGCAAACTTCCTGACGTCATCCGAGTGTCGCTGAGACACGGGACAGTGTGACTCAGCAATTTTGAAATCAAGCATCAAGCATCACACTCTGAATTCCTGTCGATGTCCGCAAATGCAGTGAGTCGTAGCAAATGAAAAAAAGATACTCGAATACGAATTGCGGACGAAATCAACACCGCCGTCGGGTACATTCGTTGTGCGAATCATGTGCTGTGCGCAGAGGAGGGCATTAACACCGGTTGCACCTAAGAGTGGGGGGGCCTAGTACTGAAGTGCTGCTACACGGGGTCAAAATCAAACTAATGGTGCAGCGTTATTCTACTCAACAAGGAGCTTCAGTTTCACCCATAAACCATGCCTTGAAACTCCCTATAGCGGCCGCTA
>JASANC010004221.1:0-58593 GCA_030248135.1 Theristus sp. LFF4_11
ATCTCATCATTATCGCATGTTCTAAGCATATCTTCAACAGCAGTTTTTTGTCAGTTCACTTAGCTGAATGCAATTTTCAGCCATGTAAATGGGCCAAAAAATTCCAATACCAGTATGTTGAGTTCCTCACATGATTTTCACCACAATGTCAAACAATTGTCGGAAATAAACTCATCGTCAGAATAAAAAGCGTGATTTTCTTTTATTGTTCGTGTTACTTTTAAACTAGACTTTCATTGACGAAATCGAAAAGAATAAAAACTACGATTCACTCACATATGTAGCACCTGATCATGCGTGTGCATTTTTTGTCCCTGCTGCCTTTTTGTTGTGCAATCGTATCTGCACGCAAGAATCTTCAATGGGTAATTCAAAAGAGCAATACTTGATAAAGAATCAATTTGAATTTTGCGGGACGTTCAATGAAATGACGCAATTTTATTCTGTTTTGATAACTTTTTATGATGCAGCGAAAAGCATTCAATTTGCATGAAGGTGATGAAATGCAGGTGCATTTTAAAAAATTAACAAAAAACGAAGATTTGAATAGCAAAAGCACGAACAATGACAATACTCGAAAGTCGCTGATGAAAGCGACAACCTCTGATTTGTTCAATTGACTTCGCTTCCTTGTGATACCCTTCTCTTTGAAGTTAGTTACCAGTCCACCATAAGTTGCAAAAGATCAAAAATATAAAATTCCCAAAAAATTTCGCACAAAAATCAGTTTCAAAATGACCGTGGACGTGTTGTCGGTGCGTGTGGCCGGCTATTTTGCGGTGGTGAGCAGTGCGCTGGCGCTGATTGGCTGCGTGTTCGCAGTGTACACGGTCAACAGTCGCATGATGGACATTCAGGCTGAACTGATGGACGACACTGAGGAGTTCCGCGAGTTGGCCGATCAGGTTGAATTACAAAAAGCCAATTTTTAGAAAACTTGAACTACAACTACAGACATCGTTTTTTACCAGGTTTAGAACTCCGAACTTCTTGTCGAGTACTGGTTTGATAACGGAGAAAGTTTTTGCAGGCGTGGGGTGACATCGTTTGGGTGAAAATGAACATGCCGCCTGATGGAATGAGCGAGACAGAGCGTGGCGAATTTGCCGCTCGAGTGAGACGTCAGGTGGGCAAAAATGAGCGTTGCTTACACGGGGCAGAGGACACCATCGCAAAGCTCGCTGTGACAGACAGATTACCACACCCGCCACTGAAAAATTTGTTGAGCAGGCGTTTGAGCAGTGACAGTTTGACAGTTGTTGGTCAAAAAACATTCATATCTGTGGTCACAGCATGGTTCCAAAATCAACAAAACGTAAAAGCGGCAGACAAGTTTAGAAGAGAGTGGTCAAATGGGGTTACTTACACTCCGGAATCAAGATCAGTGGTCCAATATTTGATCCAGCTCGGAGTCCCGCATTTATGGAGTGCCCCTTTGCAGGCGTATGCCGGGCGAAACGGCGGCGGTCACCGGTACCCGGATCGGAATGGCGGCCGCAACAACAATCGTTATCCGTCGACCAACTCGAACGCACATCACAGTCGCTATCCGACGTCGTCGGTCAGTGCCGGCGGCAACGGCGCACCGCCGCAATGCAGTGCGTTCGGCCTTTTTAAATTAAAAAACGGTTTTAATACCGTTTTTTTCTGTAATTTCACACAAAACTCCTGTTTTCTCATTTGTTTCCCTCCTAACAACCGCAAGAATAATGAGGCGAATTATTCACCAACACGCGAGCTGTGTTCCTGTGTGTTGCCGCTTTCAGCTCTCAAAATGTTGCAGCTGGCTGCAATTGCAGGCTGCAACGCGCAGAATGTCTGCCCGCCCGGTCGACCGGGACGTCCCGGTGCGACGGGCTTGCCGGGCAGCAGCGGTTCACCCGGCGATCCGGGTCAAGAGGGTCTCCCCGGTTCGTTGCCGCCAGCGCCCTACAGCTGGGATCAGCCGAACAAAGAGTGCAGGGTGTGCCCGCCGGGCCCGCCGGGACCCTCAGGGCCCCTTGGAGTCATGGGGCCACAGGTCGGGATGTGATTCTGAGTTTGGAATTACTTTGTAAGGATATTACTCTGACAACTACCTCTGACCAGTAGTTACTAATTATTTATTACCGTATTATCTTTTATTTTGATTTTGCGACTAAATGAGTGCATAGATATGTAAGCGGTTTCTTGCTTGACGCGGGAATTCAAAATTGGTGAAGTGACCCGTGTCCCTGACACGGTTGAGTCATTACATCATAGCCATTTTAATTGCTACATCGAGTATGAAACTGAATCCCCTTCGATGTTTGCAAATGCTAAAAAAATAACACATGTTTTTAGGGCTACCCCGGAGATGGTGGCACGGCCGGTATACCCGGAAATCCGGGCCCGAACGGTCGAACTGGCTTGCCAGGCCCACCGGGTGAATACGGCCCGGAGGGCAAACCTGGCCCGCAGGGCAAACCGGGTCGTTCGGGCACGTTGGGCGGCAAAGGTGAAACGGGCAAGGACGGCATCCCGGGCCGCGCGGGCCCAGTGGGGCGGGCAGGAGAGCCCGGCGTCGACGGACAAGATCAACAACCCGGTGCGGGAGAATTTTCTGAATTTGTTGGTCGTTTGAGCGTAAGTAAAGTAATACCAAACGTTTTAGAAAAAAAACTCTGGTAATCGTTTTCCAGGATTCCCCGGACCGCCGGGTCTCGGTGGCAATCCGGGCAAAGACGGCATCCCGGGCCTGGAGGGTCACATTGGAGTGCCGGGCGCACCCGGCACAGATGCGGGCTACTGCCGCATTTGTCCGAGTCGATCGAGTGGAGGCGGAGCCAGTGTACTGGCCGGCGGAAACTCATATCCGAATGGTCCGTTTGCGTGAAGAGGGCAAAGTTCGGGTTTACTCTATGCAACGCTGAGAGCAGTCGGGACCTTTCTTGGGGTTAAATTAATTTTACAAAAATAGCGCAAATCCACAAGCCAGCAAAAAGTGTGTCGAACAATGTGTAGTATTAGCTGATTGGCTGGTGGTTTGCCTGAGATCAGGTTCAATAAAACAAGACATTTATCTTTTTTATGTCTTTTTTATTTTCGATAGTAACTGCTCTTGAGTTCTTAATCTTGACTGCCACGAACTGACTTCTGCTGCTCCTATTTTCCAGGCGCTGGAAGCGCAACGAACTTTCCGGGAATCAACAGCAACGGCGGTCGCAATGACTATGCGTTGAAGAACGGCGAAGTGCACTTCAACGCAGGTTAGTCATACAACACACGTGTAGAACTGCTTTAGGAGGTATCGCTGCCGACTGGGACGCAGTGATTTGTTGAACTAATTAAAAAGTAAGAAAAACCCAACGATAAGTTGACTTTTGATACTGTATGCACAGACGTTCGCGAAGTTCGCAACGACCCGCCGACCCGCTGGACGACCAGTACCAGCACAACAACCACAACCCGTCGCCCGCAGCGGCCACCACCGACACGTCATCGCAATTCGTCACCAGGTTTTTTAGTTGTCCACTGATACCGACCGGCAAAAGATAATAAAAAAAGAAGACTCAACCAAGAATACTGCATTGGTACCACCGGTTTTCAGTGTCCGCCAGCGTCAACAACCGTCCGATCGCGTCGTTCGATCGTCCGGCGATCCGCGGTCGCTCGCGCGTTCCGGTTCGCTCGTCCAGCAACTCGTTTGGAGCGCATGGCTTCCTGGGCCTTCTGCAACAGAACAATTAGACCTTATACGTTGTAGCGATTATGATGAAATTGGGCAAAAAATTCACATGTCATCGAATTGCAGCAATCTTTTTGAGATGGGTTAGTAATTTCTTGGTGATAAATCGCACACGATACTGATGTTTTGATGATTTTGGTTGGACTTGAAATGTTAAAATGATGATGTTTTGGAAACCGTCAAAAATTAGCATATTATCACATTATTATTTCTATTATTTTGTTATCGTATCGGTTTCGGAAGCCCGGTTTCGGGGACCAAACTTTACCTAAAATGAGCGAAATTTACCGAAAATTCGAGAAAATGTCATTTTCGGTAAAAATTGATTTATTTTATGCCTTTTGAAGACAAAAATTTACAGAAGACAACAACTTTAAAAAATTGGATGTTCTTTTTTTTCATAACCCTTGAAATCCAATCGAAATCACCAAAAAATCGGGTTTAACCCAGTAGCGAAAGCGGAACCTTGGGTGAGGGGGGGTGTTTGCCAAATTTTAGAGGGGGGTGTCAGGTGCCTTCTCGGTGAGGGGGGGTGCACGGGCAGCAAATTTTCCTGAGGGGGGTGCACTGGCAGAAAACTTTCGTGAGGGGGGGGGTGCACGGGATCGCACGGGTAATACCAAATTTTTGCCTTAGAAAAACACAGAAATTCTTGTAAAATACAGAATATTTTGTGCAAACAAGCTGCTTGTTTGGTCAGAAACAACAAAATCTATGCAGGGACAGACACAAACGTCAAGAAAAATGCAAAAATTACGGTATTTTTGGAAAAAATTGAGATGAGATTGACCACCGTGAGGGGGGTGCGATCCCGTGTTTTCTCGCGGAGGGGGGGGGGGGGGTGGGGGGAGTCTAGTACCCGGTGTCGAGGTAAAGGGGGGGGGAGGGGCGGGGCCGGGGGTACACGGGTATCTGCCCGTGCACGGGCAGGATTTTCGGCTGAGGGGGGGGGTGGGCACCCCCCCCCCCACCCCCCGCACTTTCGCCACTGGTTTAACCCAGGGCAGCTAGGCGCTAGGGTTCCTGAAAAACCAATATCGGGAGTCAGAAGAACCACGTGGATGTGCAAACGCCTCCGCACTGGGCATAGACATGCTCATATCCACTCGCGCGCGTGCACACGCTCCGGCCTCAACAAAAACCTTGTTCAAAAGGCAATTGTTCTGACATTTTGGTTGCCCTTCTTTTCTAAAAATCGACACACTCGTTGTCGGACATTGCTAAAACGGACCTAGTTCTAAATCCTAATCCTAAAGCCTAATTCTAAGCCTAACATAATCCTAACCGAATCCTAACCTAAGCCAAGCCTTTTCAAGAAAGAAGATGTCTGAACAATTGCGTTTTAAACAAGTTCTTGTTGGGGCCGGAGCGTGTGCACGCGCGCTAGTGGATCATGAGCATGAGCATGCGGATGCGAGGTGCGCGTGCGTTTTAAAAAAGAAGCTCCCGCTGACATTTTCCTTCTTGAAAAGGCTTAGCTTAGGTTTTAGGATTAGGATTATTTAGGATTATTAAAAAAGGATTAGATAGGTCCGTTTAAGCAATGTCCGACTACGAGCGTCGTTTTCAGTACCGAAGACGAGGGGGGGTACACCCTACACCCCCCCAGAGCACCCGAGACCTCCGCGTGGGGGGGGTGGGGGGGTCACGCGACACCCACCCCCCAAAACCTGACACTGGACCATCTACACCCCCCCCCCTCGAAATTTGCTAGACACCCCCCCACCCCCCCCCCTAGATGGACCTAAGTAACAGTGACACCCCCCAAAAATTTTCTCGGACCACCCAAAAATCATGCATTTTTGCTCAAAAATCATGATTTTTTGTCTTTAAAGTCCATAATATAAGCTAAATATATGATAACTTGACATTCTTCATTGTAATTTCAAAGATTTTGCAGCAAAATTTAGCGTTTTTCCTTCAAAATTTAAGCGAAAAAATCTCATGGGTGGGGTGGGGGCAGTACCGTGGGCGAGGGGGGGTGGGGGGTACACCCCCCCAGAGCACCAGAGACCGTCGGGTGGGGGGGGGGTGGGGGGGGGCACCGGGCCACCCCCCCCTAAAACCGGGCACCCCCCCCCCCCATCGGACCCCCCCCCCTCGAAAATTTGGCCGACACCCCCCCCCCACCCCCCCTGAAATTTTGTCTGGCGGAGACCCCCCCCCCCAAAATTTTCTGCACACCCTAAAATTTTTTTCGAAAATCATGATTTTTTGTCTATAAAGTCTATAATATAAGCTGAATATATGATAACTTGACCATCTTCATTGTAATTTCAAAGATTTTGCAGCTAAATTTAGCGTTTTTCCTTTAAAATTTAAGCGAAAAAATTTCATGGGGGGGGGGGGGGGGGGGGGGACTAGCCAATTGACCCGAGCGTATGGGGCTTAATCAATGCCAAGCCTTTTTGGTGAAGCGGCATTGACTTAGAAAGAAAAAACAGTAACGTTTACTGAATAATAACCCTGAAGAAAATTTACCTTGTGCTGCCGTGAAGTCGCCTACAATACAATATTTTTGATGTATTTGAAAATAAATAAAAATGCGAAGTTTATGATTTTGCTATTTTTACCCGTTTACCCTAACCGAAGGCAAGCCTTTTTGTAAGTGAAGTAAAATTGAATAAAAAATATAAAAACTAACGTTTTTTTCATTTACCCGTTTTAAAAAGCTAATGCTTTTTTTACCCGTTTACCAAAGCCAAGCCTTTTTTGTAAAGTAAAAATGCGAAGTTTATGATTTTGCTATTTTTCCCCGTTCACCCTAACCTAAGTCAAGCCTTTTTTTGTATGTGAAGTAAGATTAAATAAAAAACATAAAAATTAACGTTTTTTTCAATTACCCGTTTTAAAAAGCTAATGCTTCTTTTACCCGTTTACCTAAGCCAAGCCTTTTTTGCAAAGTAAAAATGCGAAGTTTATGATTTTGCTATTTTCACCCGTTCACCCTAACCTAAGTCAAGCCTTTTTGTATGTGAAGTAAGATTGAATAAAAAAATATAAAAATTAACGTTTTTTTCATTAAAAACAACCCGTTTTAAAAAGCTAATGCTTCTTTTACCCGGTTACCCTAACATAAGCCAAGCCTTTTTTCTAAAATGAAAATGAATTGAAGAAACAAAAAAGTGACGTTTATAATTTCGTTTTGCAGTCATTGCTTCTTTTTACCCGTTTACCCCAACATGACCCTAACATTTGGCAAAGTGAAAATGAATGGTAAATACCATTTCGACCTAATTAAAAAACTAACTTTTTTCAGAGACGGTTTTGTTACATCTTTCGCAGTCGCTCGTCAAGTTTTGAGCAGCAACAATTGCCAGTTGCCCATCGTGCGTTACGTTGAAATTATCGCGCATAAACCATGGAGTATCAATTTGAAAATGAAACATGGAGTATCAATTTCAATGAAATTTACTTGTTTTGAATCCAAAGTGCAACTTGCAATGCCGATGTCGATGTGCGTTTTGCAACCCGATTTTTAAAACAAAAAAAGTTCAAACTTTTTTCAAAGACGGTTTTGTTACATCTTTCCCAGTCGATCATCAAGTTTTGATCAGCCACCGCTTTCATTTGCCTATGCTGCGCCGAACTGTCTCTGTTGACCAAAGAGTATCATGATGACTCCAGCTATGAAGAGCGACGTTTTGAGAAAACAATCTCAACTGGCATTAATAAAAAATAGGTAAAGGAAATTGAGATGGAGTTTTCTTAAGTAGCAAAAAAGGGCGCCAATTCAAATTGCAAAAAAGTGCCACGCACAGACACACAGACACTTTGTAAATTTAATAATATAGACTAGCCAATGGACCCGAGCTTAATCAATGCCAAGCTTTTTGGTGAAGTGGCATTGAATTTAAAAGAAAAAACAGTAACGTTTACTGAATAACCAATCTGAAGAAAATTTACCTTGTGCTGCCGTGAAGCCGCCTACAATACAATATTTTTTAATGTATTTAAATAAATAAAAAATGCGAAGTTTATGATTTTGCTATTTTTACCCGTTCACCGTAACCTAAGGCAAGCCTTTTTGTAGGTGAAGTAAAATTGAATAAAAAATGTAAAAATTAACGTTTTTTTCAATTACCCGGTTTAAAAAGCTAATGCTTCTTTTACCCGTTTACCGTAACATAAGCGAAGCCTTTTCTGTAAAGTGAAAATTCGAAGTTTATGATTTTGCTATTTTTACCCTTTCACCCTAACCTAAGTCAAGCCTTTTTGTTAGTGAAGTAAAGCTGAATAAAAAGTATAAAAATGTACGTTTTTTTCAATTACCCGTTTTAAAAAGCTAATGTTTCAATTACCCGTTTATCCTAACATAAGCGAAGCCTTTTTTGTAAAGTGAAAATGCGAAGTTTATGATTTTGCTATTTTTACCCGTTCACCCCAACCTAAGTCAAGCCTTTTTTGTAAGTGAAGTAAGATCGAATAAAAAGTATAAAAATTAACGTTTTTTCAATTACCCGTTTTAAAAAGCTAAAGCTTCTTTTACCCGTTTACCCTGACATAAGCGAAGCCTTTTTTGTAAAGTGAAAATGCGAAGTTTATGATTTTGCTATTTTTACCCGTTCACCCTAACCTAAGTCAAGCCTTTTTTGTAAGTGAAGTAATATCGATTTTACCCGTTTACCTAAGCCAAGCCTTTTTTGTAAAGTGAAAATGCGAAGTTTATGATTTTGCTATTTTTACCCGTTCACCCTAACCTAAGTCAAGCCTTTTTGTAAGTTAAGTAAGATTGAATAAAAAAGATAAAAATTAACGTTTTTTCAATTACCCGTTTTAAAAAGCTAATGCTTCTTTTATTCGTTTATCCTAACGTAAGTCAAGCCTTTTTTGTAAAGTGAAAATGCGAAGTTTATGATTTTGCTATTTTTACACGTTCACCCTAACCTAAGTCAATCCTTTTTGTAAGTTAAGTAAAATTGAATAAAAATATAAAATTAAACATTTTTTTCAAGTACCCGTTTTAAAAAGCTAATGCTTGTTTTACCCGTTTACCCTAACATAAGCCAAGCCTTTTTTGTAAAATGAAAATGAATAGAAGAAACAATAAAGTGACGTTTTTAAGTCTCGTTTTACAGTCATTGGTTCTTTTTACCCGTTTACCCTAACATAACCCAAGCCTTTTGCAAAGTGAAAATGACTGGTAAATACCATTGCGACCCAATTAAAAAAACTAACTTTTTTCAAAGACGGTTTTGTTACATCTTTCGCAGTCGCTCGTCAAGTTTTAGCAGCAACAATTGCCATGTGCCCATCGTGCGTTGCGTTGAAATTATCGCTCATAATCATGGAGTATCAATTTGAAAACCGTGGTATCATGATGACTTTCAACTGTGAAGAGCGGCGTTTTGTGTAAACAACTTTAAGTGATATTAAAAATAGATTGAGATTGAGATTGATGTGAAGCTTTCTTAAATAGCAAAAATACCAAAAATAGCAAAAAATGGGCGCCAATTCAAAAGTGTGACGGACAGACAGACAGACAGACAAATTGTAAATTTAGTAGTAATAGACTAGCCAATGGACCCGAGCTTAATCAATGCCAAGCTTTTTGGTGAAGTGGCATTGAATTAAAAAGAAAAAACAGTAACGTTTACTGAATAACCAATCTGAAGAAAATTTACCTTGTGCTGCCGTGAAGCCGCCTACAATACAATATTTTTTAATGTATTTAAATAAATAAAAAATGCGAAGTTTATGATTTTGCTATTTTTACCCGTTCACCGTAACCTAAGGCAAGCCTTTTTGTAGGTGAAGTAAAATTGAATAAAAAATGTAAAAATTAACGTTTTTTTCAATTACCCGGTTTAAAAAGCTAATGCTTCTTTTACCCGTTTACCGTAACATAAGCGAAGCCTTTTCTGTAAAGTGAAAATTCGAAGTTTATGATTTTGCTATTTTTACCCTTTCACCCTAACCTAAGTCAAGCCTTTTTGTTAGTGAAGTAAAGCTGAATAAAAAGTATAAAAATGTACGTTTTTTTCAATTACCCGTTTTAAAAAGCTAATGTTTCAATTACCCGTTTATCCTAACATAAGCGAAGCCTTTTTTGTAAAGTGAAAATGCGAAGTTTATGATTTTGCTATTTTTACCCGTTCACCCCAACCTAAGTCAAGCCTTTTTGTAAGTGAAGTAAGATCGAATAAAAAGTATAAAAATTAACGTTTTTTTAATTACCCGTTTTAAAAAGCTAAAGGTTCTTTTACCCGTTTACCCTGACATAAGCGAAGCCTTTTTTGTAAAGTGAAAATGCGAAGATTATGATTTTGCTATTTTTACCCGTTCACCGTAACCTAAGTCAAGCCTTTTTGTAAGTGAAGTAAGATCGATTTTACCCGTTTACCTAAGCCAAGCCTTTTTTGTAAAGTGAAAATGCGAAGTTTATGATTTTGCTATTTTTACCCGTTCACCCTAACCTAAGTCAAGCTTTTTTGTATGTGAAGTAAGATTGAATAAAAAACATAAAAATTAACGATTTTTTAATTACCCGTTTTAAAAAGCTAATGCTTCTTTTACCCGTCTACCTAAGCCTAGCCTTTTTTTGTAAAGTGAAAATGCGAAGTTTATGATTTTGCTATTTTTACACGTTCACCCTAACCTAAGTCAATCCTTTTTGTAAGTGAAGTAAAATTGAATAAAAACATAAAATTAAGCGTTTTTTTCAAGTCCCGTTTTTAAAAAGCTAATGCTTGTTTTACCCGTTTACCCTAACATAAGCCAAGCCTTTTTTGTAAAGTGAAAATGAATAGAAGAAACAAAAAAGTGTCGTTTTTAAGTCTTGTTTTACAGTCATTGGTTCTTTCTACCGGTTTACCCTAACATAACCCAAGCCTTTTGCAAAGTGAAAATGACTGGTAAATACCATTGCGACCCAATTAAGAAAAACTAATTTTTTTCAAAGACGGTTTTGTTACATCTTTCGCAGTTGCTCGTCAATTGAATAAAAAACATAAAAATTAACGATTTTTTAATTACCCGTTTTAAAAAGCTAATGCTTCTTTTACCCGTTTACCTAAGCCAAGCCTTTTTGGTAAAGTGAAAATGCGAAGTTTATGATTTTGCTATTTTTACACGTTCACCCTGACCTAAGTCAATCCTTTTTGTAAGTGAAGTAAAATTGAATAAAAATATAAAATTAAACGTTTTTTCAAGTACCCGTTTTAAAAAGCTAATGCTTGTTTTACCCGTTTACCCTAACATAAGCCAAGCTTTTTTGTAAAATGAAAATGAAAAGAAGAAACAAAAAAGTGACGTTTTTAAGTCTCGGTCATTCATTGGTTCTTTTTACCCGTTTACCCTAACATAACCCAAGCCTTTTGCAAAGTGAAAATGACTGGTAAATACCATTGCGACCCAATTAAAAAACTAACTTTTTTCAAAGACGGTTTTGTTACATCTTTCGCAGACGCTCGTCAAGTTTTAGCAGCAACAATTGCCATGTGCCCATCGTGCGTTGCGTTGAAATTATCGCTCATAATCATGGAGTAACAATTTGAAAACCGTGGTATCATGATGACTTTCAACTGTGAAGAGCGGCGTTTTGTGAAAACAACTTTAAGCGATATAAAAATAGATTGAGATTGAGATTGAGATGAAGCCTTCTTAAATGGCAAAAATAACAAAAAATGGGCGCCAATTCAAAAGTGTGACGGACAGACAGACAGACAGACAGACAAATTGTAAATTTAGTAGTAATGTGGTCCGCGCGATTGGATCATGAGCATGAGCATGCGGATGCGAGGTGCGCGTGCTTTTGAATAAAGAAGCATTACGTACCATACCCCCCCCCCCTCGAAAATTTTTTTGGGCCCACGGTACTGGGTGGGGGGTGTGCACCCCCCCAGAAAATTTTCTACAATAGTGCACCCCCCATGGCCCACGCCTGGGGGGGGGTGTCACTGTACCATGACTGACACCCCCCCACTGAAAAATTTTCGGCACCCCCCCACGTGACGACACCCCCCCCCCCTCGAAAATTTGCTTTCGCCTTCGGTACTGGTTTACCTGAAGCGTATTTTAGAAAAGAAGGGCAGCGAAAGTCAAAGAAAATTTTTGCTGAACTTTCCAAAAATTGTGCAAAAAATGACGTTTTCACTTTTCAGAGATTAGAGAAAAATTTTCAAATTTAAAAAATCGGCATTTCTGTTTTTTATTTAATTTCTTTAAACTTTGGGGTTTTTAACAACCCTAAAAGGCTGACTTTTTCCGTTTCCCCACAGTGAATAAAGTCGGGTTGTCGCATGTGCAACAATCATGATGGTCAGTTGGTCCCGTGAGTGAAAATTATGCGTCGTCGTCCGCCAATCGGGTAAGTCGAAAATGTATAACAATGCAGGCATTTTTATGTTTGTTGTGCTAACTTGTGTGCACATGAACAACCGCTATTTTGATACACTAAAATAGGATAGAGTTGTTGCCTATAGCCTATCCTAATTTAGTGTGCCAACACTATCCTATTCTAGTGTACCAACACTATCCTATTCTAGTGTATCATCAACATACCGCTATTTTGAAAAACTAAAATAGGATAGAGTTGTCTATTTTATTTTAGTGTGCAAGGTGCAACACTATCCTATTTTAGTGTATCAACTATGATCTTTTATTTTGGTCCCGGGACTCAATGCGCGCATAGATGGGTAAGCAGTCTCATGCATGACGCGGGAATTCAAAATTGGTAAAGTGATCCGAGACCCCTTAATAAGGCCGGGTCACTTAGGCTTTTCTGAATTACCACATAAAGATTGAAACTAGTTTCCTTTCACGTCTACCACCGCATTGAGTCGCAGGTCTTAAAGAAAAGATAATATTTTGATACACTAAAATAGGATAGTGTTGATACACTAAACTAGGATAGCCTACACGAGTTATTTTGATACACTAATTTAAGATAGCCTACGGTTCATATATGTTGACAGAGGTGTGCACGCCAGACAATTCTAGCCTGTCCCGGATCGGGTGGCTGCGCGACGTCGACCTCTCCCCAATTTTTTGGTCGCAAACTAAGTGTCACACAAACTGACCTCTCAAAAACACGGCTATGTGCTTGCATGTGTAAATTTTTGATGTATGAGGGTGAAAATTTTTCTGCGTCAAGTCAATTGACACAAAAGGTCGAAAAATTTTGCGTCAGCCCAAAATTTCTGTGTCAGCATGACTACATCGAACAACAAATAATTCGGTGTCCGTGCAACGTTGTTCAACACCTGGAGTCAAATAAAAAGCAAATTTGGAACTTCACATCACAACCACTGCTACTCAGAAACAAAACTTTTACTTTTCTCTGCTCAGGCACCTTCTCGCTTTTGTTTTAACTGTGCGTGGTGCGTGACAACAAATTTTTTTGTTTGATAAAAGCCGAGTAGACAGCCGACTACGAGTGTCCAGACAAACAACAACAAAACTGCTTGAAATTAACACAGTGAAAATTTGTGTTTGTTGTCCAGAGGGGGAATGTCGACACCCTATTGTTGATTTCCGTCATGAAAATAAGATTTCTGAAGATGACAAAAATTTTGAAAGTGCTGAAAATAAAAAAATTGGAAGTTTGTTCTATATTTCGTTCGGAAGGCGACTTTGACTCTCAATTTAAATAAAAAATGGTAACTTGCAACGTCTTCGCGAAGCGAAGAAAATTTGCAAAAAATAGGCTCTGAGAACGTATTTTACCTTACGATTTTTGGATGTCATCCAAAGTATTTAGGTGTCTATAACTATAACACCCATTCAGGTGTAAAAACACAGCTGATTAGCAAAGGGGAGCGAACAAAAAGCTTTCGTAAAGGGCTAGTTGGACCAAGTGATTGTTGATACAGTCAAAACAAAAAGAATATTGTAACATTGAATTGAACCGTTATCAACAAAGCCATAGTTGTTCTAGGGGGGGGGGCGGCCCCTCCAAAAATTTTTTGAATCTATCTCTATCAGACAGGTTTTTTCGGCTCAGCTATTATCTATCTAAAAAAAATTTCTCAGCCAGCTATCTAAAAATTTTTGTCTTCGAAGACATAAAATAAATCAATTTTTGACCAAAATTGACCATTTTTGCTCGTAATTTTTGAAAATATCGCTAATTTTAGGTAAAATACGCGTTTATACTTGATTTTTAGTGTATTTTTAGCATTATTTTGCTGTTTTTGTAGCTTTTTAGCGTTTTAGCTATCTATCTATCAAATTTCAAAATTTTGACCGTTCCCCCAAAGTCACATGCCCCCCCCGCGGTCCCCCCCCAAAATTTTCCAGCTATCTATCTATCTAGAAAATTTGCTCCAGCTATCTATATCGCCCCCCCCCCAACCCCTCGGCTCTGGAACAACTATGAACAAAGCACTGAACAATCTGAAAAACGAACGATGAACTCATGACTATCCATGCAATAGCCATTGTAAAACGAATCATAAGATGGCCATGGCCTGCGCCGGAGGCGCAGAAAAATTTTCGATCTGAGCACAAAATTTCCGAAAAAACAATGTTTTGAAGAAGTCCACGAAAATTGAAAGAATCAAAAAAAGCTGACGCAAGCAACCGATTTTTTGCGTCATCCTAAATTATTTTGCGTCATTGGCGGAAGATGTCGCGTCAAAAAACCTTGGTTACCTGTACCACTGGTATTTACAGAATAAAATGTGCTTACCATCTACATGCGCAGCGCGATTTCAAATACAATCACGTTACAACCTACAAAAGTAACCACAGCAATACACACACTTTTGAAGATCTGCTTCAGTCAGTCAACTAAAATAATCGAATTTAATTTCGAAGTAATTTTATTGCAATTTGTGAAAATTTTGTCTCTTCCAACCGAGGCGCTGCGCGACGTAGCCCCTCAGGCCCTGCGCGACGCGCGACGCTAGCCTGTCCCGGGACACCCTAGGAACACCCTATGCACATCTCTGTATGTTGATACACTAAATGAGGATAGCCTACGGTTCAATTTCTGTGGATACCACACCTCAAATAATTTGTGTATTATTCATACAAAACGTTGATAATGTTTTTGCTACATTCTTATTTTTTCAATCATACACTGAGATGTTTTTGCAACACTAAAATATTTTTGGCACATTATTTTTTCAAAGATGCATGCGCCAAAAGCTGTTTGTGTCTGTGTGTTCAGCTGAAAAAAATGCAAATATCCAATATTCGATGCAATCGTTCGAATTCGAGTGTTTTTTAATGTATTCAAACTGCGCCACCGAAATTCTGCAGAAGAATAATGCCGCGGTCGACAAAGAATTGCTGTTTCGGTGTGATCATGCTGCTGACGCTGGCCGGTGCTGCGATGCTGCTATACGCGTCCAAGGCGGATCGAAGCGGCGTCGCGACGGCGGCGGATCCGCTGGCGAAGCGCGCTGGCGGCGTTTCGTACAACGAGACGAGCGCGGACGACGCGTTGCGCTCGCTGTGCGATTTGTATCGCGGGGGACACGTCGCCGGTTGGTGGGCGCCTGAAAATCGCTCAATGTTTTTTTTTGATGCAGCTCCATAGTGTCGGGTGACAACAAACGTCAGCAGCTTTATGAACCTGACCGCAGTACCCGTTTGGTCGACAACGGGTAGTTCGGTTATCCGGTGGTGGCGGTCTCTCAAATTTGACCGACGACTGGCCCGTCTCGTATTTTTGAGCGAAACCGTGGCCACAAGAACGGAGCATTCAAGAGCGGCTTGCTATGCTTATTTGTCAAAACGGGTTGCGCAGCTCGTAAAACAGACTCGCCGCCGGACTGGTGGAAGAATGCGAGACCGCTCTTCTGTGCCTGATTTCAGGTGACCTGTGCACGTCGCTGTGCTATTACTATGATCGGTGGGACATTCAAGATTATCACACGTCCAACAAACACGTGATCGTGCTTAATTATGCCGGTCAAAAAATGGTGCTCAAAACGCAGCAACCGGACATCGACGCTTACGAGGCGTTGCCGTCTGAGGCGCTCGCGAACGACACAAATTTCTTGGAGCTGGTTGGTTTTCGTTTTTCGAAACGGTTTTTCTGGCGACTATCGAACGGAAGATTGGTCGGCTTACTTTATGACGCTCTGCTGTGCTGCGGCGTTGCACGGCCACAAGCCACCGGCGTAGCGTACTGCTGCTTTAGTGAAAGTCGCATTCGCAAAGTCTTCCAATCACGTTACGAATCGTGCATCCATCCGTTTTGGTGGTGGTAGCGCCGTGCGGCCTCAATAAGCAAAAAAACAACAATTATCAAATTTTGTAGGTTCTGCGACTCAATGCGCGTCAGTGTGAAAGGAAACCAGTTTCAATCTTTATGTGGCAATTCATACTCGCCTAATTTACGAGAGTCGGATCACGTTGCCAATTTCGAATTTCTCGTGTCATGCAAGAAACCGTTTACCAATATACGGGACGAAAAACCAAAGATGACACACACACACTAATCCGACCAATCAGCAAGTCGCAAATAAACTAGTCACACAGGTGCGAGAACGCATCGACGATCAGCTAGCGATTGATTGGCCGATGGATTACGTGGTTCATTTGCTGAAAATCGTCTGGCCCTCGTACGTCCGGACGAACCAACTGCGCGAAGAGGACAAGCGCTCACTGTGGACGCTACTGCAGCAGGACGAGTATGCGACGTTCATTGTGCTGCCGTTGGCCAGGGTGTTCCCGAAGGTTTGCGTCCCGGTTTTTGTTTCTTGATTTACCCCGCTTTTCTGGTTGTTTCTCGAATTGGCGCGCGCGCACACGACACGTTGATTGACGAACTGTATTATGTATCGTTTTGGGTGATCTTGTCTGATGGAAGAACGTCCTTGTCTGTTGCGTCTCCGAAAACCGATTCGTAATAACGCCCGCGCGCGCGTTCCGGTTACAGTTCGACCGTATATGATGTGCGCATTCTGCTCGCAGGTGATGGGTAGCTGCGGTCATTACTACGCCGTCGAGTATCTCGTGCCGTTCCGCATGAAACCGCAGTACATGAATCTGCGCGCGAAGATACTCGTCCATCTGATGGGCACGCTGAAGCTGTTCTACGAGTTCCTGAACGAACCGCTGCACTGGTGCGACGCGCGCTTCGAGAACTTCGGCCTGTCCGCCGATTATCCGAAACGCTTCCTGATCATGGATGCAGATCACGTGTTCACGGAGTCGCGCATACGGCGGATGCTGACGAATCTGTCGTGTCGCTCCGATGGCGACTGCGCCGTCGCGGACTGTAGCAGTAGATGCGACTTGACGACGCGACACTGCACGCGGCGGGTGAACGACAATGTGGAGGTGAGCGTGATTGGGTGCGTTGGTGCGGTGTTGTTGGTGTTGTTGACTGAAATGATGCAACACCGACACTGGAACTCGGAATTGTAGGCAGTCGGCTGATTGGTTGGTGATCACGTGCATGCGTGCTTTGTGTGTAAACCAAACTCCGTCACTCGACAGCAATCTGTGTGGGCAGAATGCATGCATCACGTGATCACTAACCAATCAGCTGATTGCTTATAATTTAGAGTTCGACTGTTGACCGATAAGCGGTGTATCAACGAAAACCCTCGCTTTTCCGTTTTCTGTTTTTTCTGTACCAGCCCAGCACCGTAAAATGGTATACTTAACGAAGCCCCCTCCCTCGCTGCCCGACTTGATTTGAGCGATTTCACTGGACACTAGAAGTATCTCCAAACGAAATCTGATTCACCGGCAGTCAATCTGCTGCCACCGATCCAATATGTACCGAATTCATGTGTTGTTGCAAAGTGTGTTTCGATTCAAATACTCAAAATCGTTCGCGCCATTTTTGCAGGTGTTCTGCAAGAAGTTCGTCAACACCATGTTCCAAACAGCGCAGTCCTTTCGGAACAATCGCTACATTTCCGCGTGTCACGACGCCAACATCACCAACGAACAGCGACTCCGTGATCTACGCGTCGTCTGGGCGTGGAGTTTAGCGGACGTATGATGATTCGTCGGTTGACTGGCACGGTCCGTTCGTTCGGCCAATCAGCGTCGCCCAGTCTTTCTGATTCGCGTTTCTTTTATTCGATTGCACGCTGTGAATGTCGCCGTCCAAAGAGCGCATTTTTTCGTGATAATACAAACGCACTGGCAGCGCACGCACGCGCGCAGACCGTGTAGTACGCTCGTGCCAGTGTGTTTGTACAACGTCACAGAAACAAGTGCCAGAGCTTCAAACAAAAAAAAACCAAATCATGGCAATTTTATTTGGAAAGGGAGGTCGGTTTACAAAAACCTGTCAGAAAGACATGATGCTATCACAGGCTCATAAAGCGACAAAGGCCGTTGGGTTGAAAAAAAAACAAAAAATGCTAACGCCTGCCTTTTTTACTGAATGAAACACGTGAAATTTGGTCAGCCTGACAGGATTCCGAAAAAAATGCTTTATAGCATAACACCAAACATTCTTATCAGATCTCGTTATCTTTTTCGTCGGAATCTTCCTTCTTTTTTGCTGAAAATTGTTGTTCCTCACTTTTGTTGTTCATCGTTTTTCATGTATTTGGATTGTTTTTCTTGCGAATCATTCTTTGTTGGTTTTGCAGTCGGGAAAACTATATGAAATGCTTGTTGATTGTGGAATCTTCTTATCTACTTTTTGGAAAACATTGTTCCAACGGGTGCTTCGTTATTGTTTGCCATACAAGCTGATGGGCTCCGTTTGAAGTTCTCGTTCCATCAGCGAAAGAATCAGTCAAACGTTTTGTTTTTCATATTTCGATGACAATAATAGGCAACTGTAATGCTTGATTTGTTTATTTTTAAGTTTCAAAAGGTGATTCATTATGATTCCTAAGTTGGGAGAATGGAGAATAATAAAGACGAAGAGTCTCGTCATCAAAAGACACAGAACACTTTAGGGCAAGCAGACAGAAGAAATATTTAAAAAATAATTCCAGCAGCAACGATCACACTGGTCCTGAAATAAAAAGTCTTTTGTATACTTTCAATAAAAATAAATAACACAATATTACCTGTAATTTCAACGGAACAACCACAAATTTCAATAAAACGAAAGTCAATTACCAGAAAAGTGGACAAGAATATTGTCAAAAAAACTTAATCATAAGCCCTGGACTAAAACGTGACATCGCAACAGTAAAACTCCTTTCATCACCATCAAACACATCGGGCTCTAAAATCCGCGGATTTGGCGAACAAGAAAGAGGCAATAACAAAAAAATTGCACAGCACAAACAAGCAAAGGCAAAAAGCGTTGTTTTACAGCACGCAGAAGCTGAAGAGTCGAATCTTGGTAAAACTAACAGAATACAAAAAACCACTTAAGTGAAGAACAATCAACTGGTCGATTCAATCACCAGCTACAATCGAACTCTAGAACATATCTATGCAAACCTTTACAACAATTCATGCTCAGAATGCATGCATCAGCCAGTTGGATATATCATAGAGTTAACTACCAAATTAGTTCAAACTGGTTCTACGGTTTGGTGGTGCACCGCGGTACCAACCGAAACCCTGTTCGAGTCGAGGTACACCAGATCGCACGGTCGTGGTACAATTTGCACCATCAGATATCTCTCGAAGGTTCCCCGGCCATTTCCTTGCAACGATCGTTTGATTGTCGGGAGTAAATCGCAACATTACAAAAAAATCAAGCAAGTACAATAAGCGAGTAAACGAGGCAAGATTGGAAGCGCGACAAAAATTGCGTACGGTTGTTTGTGTAACAAGCCGTCACAATTGCAATTCACCACGCAACAAAAACGCAAGAATCTAACTAAAAACCCGCTCAATCGCGCAAATACAAATCGCATCCGGGACAAATCAACGTGTTACTGGTCAGATGTAAACCGCATCGTGGGCATTCACGGTCGTACCAGAGGGTCCGTGCCGGCTGGTGCGGATACGACGAGGACAAGTGACCGCTGGTTGTGTTGTGCTGCTGATTCGGCGGCTGATGGCCGAAGCCGAGCGCACGAAGTCGCTGCAAATGTACAGGGTGGCTGTGGTTGTTGTTGTTTTAAGGAGCATTCATAAAGCAGTATTTAGTGACCGCGCAGCTATGCGTCACTAAATACTGCTTCATGAATGCCGCTAAAGTCAAATCGTGAATAAACGGCACATTCGTCTTGTGTTTGTTCTAATTCTGAACATGCACTGAAAGTGATTTTATGGAGAAATGTCAATCAATCGATTGGTCGGCAGACGAGCACGGACAACCAATCAGCGCAATCCATTTCAAATTTGGATTATCAAAAAATTCCAGCTGCATTTCATTCTTCCCATATTCCAGTTTCATCACAAAATCAACGGTCGCGCGCAGAACCACAAGCAAACCGGAGAGGTGTTCTTTCGTCTGTGCTGTGCAGCATTTTACACTCAATCAGGCGAATCAAGAAGTGCAAGATCTTCCGACCAAGACTACACCTGAAATCCGTCCGTCAACGAGCTGGCCAACGAGTGTTGACGTGGATTTTCAGGCGAGTAGCCTTGAGTTCGATCGTAGGAGCGAACTGTCAGGTCGGGCTTGTCCAATTCATCGAGTAAACTGTCGACATGCACCAGCGTCCAATCATCCTTTCGTCGATCGTTGTTCTTCTCCAACTTCAAATCTCCCGCCATTCCTAGGCCGAAGTCGATCAACGGCGACGGACTCCGCCCATCATTATGGTGGTCGTCATAGTTATAGTGCTGTCTAATCGTCGCTGATTGGTCGGTTTTACGCGGCGGCAACTGGTTGTTTCGAATCTGATGGTGGCACTGTTCGCTCGGCACTGGTATCGTCCAACCGGAAAAATGAAGCACACAAATGACAACTAAAAACAACAACAAATTGCGCATTCCGCCGGAAGAAAGAACGACCTTCAGACTGTAAACGAAAACTGAATTCTTCAGATCGACACAGTGACTTAGTTGTTGTTGACGGCCGCTATGAAAGGTAATCGCATCGCAGCGCTAGCTTGGCGTCGTCAGCCACCCTGCGGTGGTTTTTTAGTGCCTCCAAAACACGACAGCTCATTCGGACACTGGTGGTGGTGCACGTACACCGCTGCCTTCCGTCTGAACCGAACCGAACTGAAGTGTCCGAAACCAACCAATCGATGCGTTCATGCCCGCCGTGGTGCCACCACGATGATGCTCACTCTGCCCCTGGTGGCGGTGATGATGATGCCGATGGTTGTCGCTGACGCCAACGCCAACTGGCGACGTCGTCAAACTTGCCGAGCCCGGTGACGGCAGCGCCAACGACGGCTCGCCAACGACGCGCACCTCGCTCGGCGTCAGACGCAGCGGACGCCACGGCTGCTCGGTGGAGTGACTGGAAAAGCCGAACACACCGGTTCGTTTTTTGGTTCGTACGCACACCAGACGTCGTTCGAAATCCCGTGCGCAAACTAATCGTGTCCGTAATGCATTCAGATAGCACACACAACACGATTTCTAAATCGCGTGGCCACTTTTTCAAGTGTCGTGTCCGTGCGTACGACGGACCAAAAAACTAATCGCTTTGTTGCCACTAAACACCCCATTTGTGGCTGCAACAACATCTACAACAACCCCCCCTTGCAACTCTGCCGCCATTCTCTCTTCTACCGCCAGCTCTATTCCACGAAAAAAGTGCCAGGTAGGGATGGAGCCGGTTCCGGTCCGGATTCCGGATTCCGGATTCCGGCGCCTAAAATTGGATCCGGATCCGGTCCGGATTCCGGCGCAATTTTGCCGGATCCGGCCGGATCCGGCCGGAATGGCCGAGACCCGCGAATTAACCAGTTGATTCCTCCGTTTCAGAGCTGTTCAATGGTTTGACAAATTTGTTTCGGTGCTTTGTTGGTTTTGTTGTTGTGCATTTGACATGTGATCAGTGAGCGTATCTTTAGTTTAGTGTTCTGTTCAATGGTAAATGGTTCACTGCTTTTGTCTTGAGTGGTAAACTTATGTGCAGCATCGTCCACTTAAAAAACGTGGCTGCCAGCTTTTGGCCGACGTTGTTGATGAACAATAGCAGGTTTTTTTGAAATCAGCCATCTTCGTTGGTCATATTAAGTTAGCTGTCAAACAGTTGCTTTTTTGTGAGCCCCAGAACACCAGCGATTTTAACGACGTGTGTTACCGTGAGTGTGCGGAGGTGCCGTGATCCCCTAAAAGCCGATAAACCCCCCCCCCCCCCCCCCAACGACAAATCCACGAGACGACGAATCCATTTCAATGGTGTTGCCCGCCGTTTGCGCACTGAAGCAGCGCATCGAACAAGTCGATGCGAGTGGCACTGGTACGACGAAAAAAACGCTGCTGACCAGCATCGACACACGCTTCAGTGTGCTTTTCCACAACGAATCCAACATCATGGCCACGTACGTTGGTCCGCGATTCAAGAATACTGCAGTCGTCTTCGAAAATGAAGGCGCGATTCGTTGTGAACTACTTCACATTGCAAAGAAAATCTTGAAACGACCGGAGACGCCCACAAACTGCGACGATACATCCGAGATCGCGAACAACGACGATGACGAAAGTGAACGCGAGCCCGAACCAAAAAAGAAATCGACTGGCCTCTTCGGAGGCATCGAGTTTCACGCTGCGCGACCGCGCAACCCGTCAAGCGAATCCAGTCTCGATGACGAACTGCGCGGCGAAATGAATCTGTACTAGTCGGATGATTTTATTGACGAACCGGACAAAAGTGGACAAAACTGATGCAAGACTTTTGGCGGCTGAACTCGTCTAAATACCCCAAACTATCGACAATCGCGCGCAGATACCTGGCACCGCTACCAACAAGCGTGGCAAGCAACGAATGTTCTCTGAAGCCAGGCAGGTGTGTGTACAGCCAATCTCGTCTGTCAACTCAGAACGCCGAAAAGGTCATGTTTCTGAATGGAGTGTTGGCAGCACTTGATTATCCCTATGCGATATGAATTTTGTCAATTGTTGTTGTTGTAATTTTTGGTTGGTTCACGTGCTGTGTCTTGCTGACTTTGTTTCTGTGTCTGTGCTGTTTTATGCTGAAAATGTGATGAAGAAGCGACGAAATGTGCGTAGATGTTTTTTAGATATAAAAAGGCCATTCCGGTCCGGATTCCGGCAATTTTTGCCGGATCCGGCCCGGCCGGAATGGGCTTTTGCCGGATCCGGCCCGGATTCCGGCAAATTTGCCGGATCCATCCCTAGTGCCAGGTGTAAACAAACACACTGCAAGAAAACGACCAATCAGTGTTTGCTCATGTCAAATGCAACCAATCAAGACAATGTTCGAGTTCTAAAAACCTCGCTAGATCTTCATCCCGATCATAGTCGGGCGGTGGGATAACTGGGCGGCCTTTCGGAGAGGGCGACGGTACAACTGTCCGCTCATCCGGTCCGTCAAACAGTCTGAAGCGAACGTCGGTTCGTTTTCGCAACGACGACGACAATCGATCAATGCACTGCTTCACGTTACCAGTCTGAAAAAAAACCGATTGTTCCATTTTCAATCAAGTCGGTTGACCTGAATGGCGGTATGTAAACTGGGTTACTCGACAGAGGTGTGCACGCCAGACACTTCTAGCCTGTCCCGGGTCGGGTGGCTGCGCGACGTCGACCCCTCCCCAATTTTTTTGTCGCAAACTAAGTGTCACACAGACTGACCTCTCAAAAACACGGCTATGTGCTGTGTGCTTGCATGTGTAAATTTTTGATGTATGAGGGTGAAAATTTTTCTGCGTCAAGTCAATTGACACAAAAGGTCGAAAAATTTTGCGTCAGCCCAAATTTTCTGCGTCAGCATGACTACATCGAACAACAAATAATTCGGTGTCCGTGCAACGTTGTTCAACACCTGGAGTCAAATAAGAAAGCAACTTTGGAACATCACATCACAACCACTGCTGCTCAGAAACAAAACTTTTCTCTGCTCAGGCACCTTCTCGCTTTTGTTTTAATCGTGCGTGCTGCGTGACAACAATTTTTCTTGTTTGATAAAAGCCGAGTAGACAGCCGACTACGAGTGTCCAGACAAACAACAACAAAACTGCTTGAAATTAACACAGTGAAAATTTCTGTTTGTTGTCCAGAGGGGGACTGTCGACACCCAATTGTTGATTTCCATCGTGAAAATAAGATTTCTGAAGATGACAAAAGTTTTTTTTTAATTTTGAAAGCGCTGAAAATGAAAAAAAATTGGAAGTTTGTTCTATATTTCGTTGGGAAGGCGACTTTGACTCTCAATTTATATAAAGAATGGTAACTTGCAACGTCTTCGCGAAGCGAAGAAAATTTTAAAATAATAGGCTTTAAGAACGTATTTTACCTTACAATTTTTGGATGTCATCCAAAGTATTTAGGTGTCTATAACAGCCATTCAGGTGTAATAAACACAGATGTTTAGCAAAGGAGCAAACAAAAAGCTTTCGTAAAGGCCAAAGGGCTAGTTGGACCAAGTGATTGTTGATACGGTCAAAACAACAAGAATATTGTAACATTGAATCGAACCATTATCAACAAAGCACTGAACAATCTAAAAACGAACGATGAACTCATGACTATCCATGCAATAGCCATTGTAAAACGAATCATAAGATGGCCATCGCCTGCGCCGGAGGCGCAGAAAAATTTTCGATCTGAGCACAAGATTTCCTAAAAAACAGTCTTTTGAAGTCCTCGAAAATTGAAAGAATAAAAAAAAAGCTGACGCAAACAACCGATTTTTTGCGTCATCCTAAATTATTTTGCGTCATTGGCGCAAGATGTCGCGTCAAAAAACCCTGGTTACCTGTACCACTGGTATTTGTGCTTACCAGAATAAAATGTGCTTACCATCTACTTGTACATGCGCAGCGCGATTTCAAATACAAATACGTTACAACCTACAAAAGTAACCACAGCAATACACGCACTTTTGAAGATCTGCTTCAGTCAGTCAACTAAAATAATCGAATTTAATTTTGAAATAATTTTATTGCATTTGTGAAAATTTAGTCTCTTCCATCCGAGGCGCTGCGCGACGTCGCCCCTCAGGTGCTACGCGACGCGCGACGCTAGCCTGTCCCGGGACACCCTAGGAACACCCTATGCACATCTCTGTTACTCGATTCATTCGGCACAGAGAATCGAAAAACCTGAATTTGCATGCAAATTTGCATTTTTTCAGCGAGCATTCAACACCGCAAGAAGTCTGAAAGAAAACGCACTGGAAACACGAAATTTGTCTAGTAAAACAAAAAACCAAGAAAAACCACAAAAAGAACCGGACATGCCGCCGGCGGCACTCGGCGACCGCGCGCCAATTGACGTCGTACTCGGCCTCCAGGGCGTCCCAGATCTGTTGCATCAGAGCGCACTCGATGCGCGCGATCAAACAGTCGACGGCGACGTTGAACAGTTCTTGCGGGCCGATTGATTTCGTCAGTTTCATCGTTTCGTCGGCCGCGGATTGCTCGCGTCGATAGCCGAGCAACGCCAACAGCTCCGCGTAGTCCGGCAGACACTGGCGCAGTGTGTGCGCGTAGAACGACGACCACAGCTGGATGGGGCGGAAAAAAACGGTTTTTTGTTAAGAATTTGTCACGCTCACGGCGGTCGTGTTTTGTGGTTGAACAAATTTTGAATCCATTCCACCAAGGCCGACGATGCACATGAGGGATGTAGAAATAAATTACACCACCACACATAAAAACGAACAAACGAAACGAACAGTACTTTGAGGCGATTATCTGACGCAGAAAACCGCACAGCGAACACCGTGAAGTAGGGCGTCCATCAAGTTTTTATGTCATTTAAGCGCCCATACACCACTCGACGGGTCTCGATCCCCCGAACGCAGACAAGAGACCAACGCGCTACCACCCAGGCTACGAGCGGTGACTAAAGGCCCATTCATGCAAGCGCGCGCTGAAGCGCGCTGACCAGCTTCATCATGAATGAAGAAATGAAGCTGCGTCAGCCGCTGCGGCTTTTTAGGTTTTTTGTCCATTCACGAACGCGCGCGCTGAAGCGCGCTGACCAGCTTCATCATGAATGAAGAAATGAAGCTGCGTCAGCCGCTGCGGCTTTTGATGTCCGGACCCCAAATGCCGCAGCGGCTTGTCTGAAAAATGAAACGTATTTGCATAATTTCTGCGCTTTCAATTGTGATAGTTGCAGACCAAAAAGGGAATGAATTTAATTGTGGTAAAATTAAATTAATTGAGGAATACAGTAAGTTTTATTGTGCTGCGTTTGTGAAAGAAACCAACAGATAAACGATAAAAACAACTGGGCTAAGACGGGTTTCGAACTTTGGCCTCTGTGCTGACAGGCACAACATGTTACCACTGCACTATAGTAGTTGACAGGTGGGAACCTCTCTAGGTGTTTGTTCATTAAATGTCGTTCAGTTTTATCGTTTTGTGCTGTTGTCTGTGTTGTCTCCGTACGTGCTGTTTAGTACACACTATATACCGCTTCGATTCGTTGTTTTCGCCGTTTCAGTGAATGTTTTGATGTATTTTGCGGTGTAGCTTTCAAAGTTTTTCTTCACTTCGAAAGTCCATTTCACAATTTTTCAATAAATATGCGCCTAAGATCAGAAAACTTTTGGTGTGAAACCATAAAAAACAGTGCAAAAAAGCATTCTGAATGAATTTGGCCCTTTTTGCAGTTTGCAAGGCAGCCGGTGTAATGAAGCAAAGCTAGCAAAGCTTGTTCTTGCGGGCTGCACACCGGTTTTAAGGGCTGCGCAAATCAGTACCCCACACCGTCGCACGGGTACAGTTCACATAAATTTCACATAAATTTCTTGCACTACTTTTCTGCTTTGTTGAGTATTCGTATTCTCACTGTCACACTTATTTTGAGACTAATTACGCTATACAATACTGTTCAGAATCTGTCAGAAAAGTACTAAATGATATAACAAAAAAGTCTTGCAACATTTGTGAAAGATTGTCACTGACAGCAACAATCAGCGATTTTGCACACACAAATTTGATGTCCGGACATAAAATGCCGCAGCGGCTGACGCAGCTTCATTTCATCATTCATGATAGCGCACTTCAGCGCGCGTCAGCGCGCTTCAGCGCGCGCGTTCGTGAATGGGCAAAAAACCTAAAAAGCCGCAGCGGCTGACGCAGCTTCATTTCTTCATTCACGATGAAGCTGGTCAGCGCGCTTCAGCGCGCTTCAGCGCGCGCGTCCGTGAATGCGCATGTGCTCCAAAACTGAAGCGCGCTGTTTTTTTGCTTCGTGAATGTGTAGCAAAGTGAAGCGCGTCAGCGCGCTTCAGCGCGCTTCAACCTCCATGAATGGCGCTTAACAGACGACACGCCAATTGATCCCGTCAGGTCAATTTTCAGTTCAATTTGATTGAATTCACGTTCAATTCAGCAATACTGTATGTCAGGCACGCTGGTGAAAAACCGTTTTCAGATAATGTCAAGGAAAGTGCTAAAAGAGCGGGACAAATAACACCTTTCACAATTACTAACACAAACCAGAATACCAAAACACCATCACACCGGCAACGTTGCGAATTCGTCGCGACGCCACGGCTCCAAGTACAAGTTCAACGCCATTTGCTCGATCCGCTGAAAGAGTGCGCCCGCTCTTGACCCGCTGAACGACGACGACGCCGCCACATCATTTCGGTTGGTTTTCTCGACCGCTGATGCCAGCACACCGCAGAACTCGCGGCGATTGTGGTACTTCTTTTTCTGAAAGATCGTGCGTTTTTGCTTCACTTGAACAAAAACAGCCGAATAACATGGTGCAGAGCAGAACAGAAAATAGAATTCAGATGAAATTGGTCAAAGATTACTGACGCAGCGTAACGATTTTGTCCACTCAGCCAATCAGCGTTGCAACATTTCGAGTTTACAATCATGTGCATGTGTGAAGTGAATTGCGAACGACGTCTTCCTCCCAGCTTACTGATCCGTTTTTTTATAACAAAAAATGCGATTATGCTAAGAAATATTGCGTGATTTCCCTCTTTTGACAATTTGCACCGATTTATGCAATGTTGCGTTGCGTCCCAGATTGAGACTGTGCAAATTGGTCAGCTGATCGAACATTCAAAAAAAACCATGATACTGTTCTTGTTCTTTGGATGGATTGGATTTGATGCAGCAGCCAGCCAATTTCTCCTATCTTTGTGCAAACAAACCGGAAGAGCTTTATGTATGACACCGGATACGCTAATATCAAATTACTCGCAATTTCGAAAAAAAGCCTTTATTGTGATTGTGAACAAAAATTACAGAAACAAACATCCGGATTGTTGGAGACAAACTCGGCGACGGTGCGCAGCAGTCCGTTCATCTGACGCGACCGCTCGGCGCACCCCTCCGGCAGTCGAATGCAGCGCGCGTAATCACGCTGGATCGACGTTAACGACGACGACGACATTATTGCACATTTACGACAGCACTGTTTGCAAAATGAAAATGTGCTCCGTTCTTTTTTGCTTGACTGCGTTTTTTTCGATAAACAACGTGTGTGGTACTGTGGTGCGGTGTTGGTGTGGTCCCCGTCTCGTCCGTCGTGTGGTCGTTCGTTTAATGATTCATCTTTCTCTCTCCTGAAAAAGAAACATGGTCCAAATCAAAATCCAAAAAACTTCGCCTAACCAAGTCCAATCCAAATCAATCAAAAATCAAAATCCAAAAATCAAATCAATTCCAACCTTGAATCTTGAATCTTAAAAAGGTTCATGATTTTTGGGGGTGTCACTGTGTAACTTAGGTCCATGTGAGGGGGGGTGGGGGTAGGGTTAGGGGAAAAAAAAAATCCGGATTTTTTTTTTAAATTAAAAAAAAAATTTTTAAAAAAAAAAAAAATTTTTTTTACAAGTTAAGTTCGTTCGAAGCGTCTCGTCGAGCTGAGTTCATCTAGACTATTTTCAGAACGATCCGGGAAACTATAAGAGCGAAAATCGTGTTTTATTGAAATTATGTCCATTTCATAGAGGGAAAGTTGCATTTTCAACAGTAAAACAGGGCAATTTTTCACGTGTACTTGAATATTGAACCGTTCTTAGTGGTTCCTCTTTAGAAAATTACCAAAATTTGACTGTGTTCAAAAATTCCTGTTTGCTGTAGCTAAGTCGGCAACCCCTGTCGACCCGGTCGCCCCCCCCCCCAAGACACTTACTTTCAGGTTCAACCAGCTATGCTATCTGCCACATGGCGAGAGCCCACTCTTCAAATCATCGTATCGAAAACACGTACCATGATTTCGCGATCACGTTGCGGGCAACTGACAGACGCAAGTTTAACACGTTAGTTTAGCTCAGCACGCAAGTTTTAACCCATGTTATCGGGTATCTGAAAAACGGTCGTGTGATGTGGTATTAACCAACATCTCCGCTCAAATTGTTTAACAATATATCGCACAACTCCATTGTAGACCTATAACATACGCCAATCAACAAGATATCATGTTCATCTCATGGCCTACCGACTGAAAAACATGTTCTAAGTTGCAAGAAAACGATTTCTGAAAGATATTTCAATTCAGTTAAGTCATTTCAACGCTAAAAATTGACTCTAGAAGTCATCCAAATCGAAAAACATGGAGTACGTCGGTCAAAATGACCAAATAATGACATTTACCTAAGCACACAAAGAAGTTGGGAAGAAAATTTGGTTTGAACTTTCAAAAAATTATGCCATAAATCGAATTTTCAGAGCAAAGTAGAAGAAAAAATTTTCAAATTTTTTTTTAAGTTTGAAAAAAAAAATCCAAATTTTTTTTTTAAAAAAAAAACGAAAAAAAAATAAAAAAAAATTTTTTTTTTTCAAAGCCCCTAACCCTAGGTGGGGGTAGGGTTAGAGGAAAAAAATCCGGATTTTTTTTTAAATAAAAAAAATTTAAAAAAAAATTTTTTTTTACAAGTTAGGTTTGTTCGAAGCGTCTCGTCGAGCTGAGTTCATCTAGACTATTTTCAGAACGATCCGGAAAACTATAAGAGCGAAAATCGTGTTTTATTGAAATTATGTCCATTTCATAGAGGGAAAGTTGCATTTTCAACAGTAAAACAGGACAATTTTCGACGTGTACTTGAATATTGAACCGTTCTTAGTTGTTCCTCTTTAGAAAATTACCAAAATTTGACTGTGTTCAAAAATTCCTGTTTGCTGTAGCTAAGTCGGCAACCCCTGTCGACCCGGTCGCCCCCCCCAAGACACTTACTTTCAGGTTCAACCAGCTATGCTATCTGCCACATGGCGAGAGCCCACTCTTCAAATCATCGTATCGAAAACACGTACCATGATTTCGCGATCACGTTGCGGGCAACTGACAGACGCAAGTTTAACACGTTAGTTTAGCTCAGCACGCAAGTTTTAACATGTGGCCATGTTATCGGGTATCTGAAAAACGGTCGTGTGATGTGGTATTAACCAACATCTCCGCTCCAATTGTTTAACAATATATCGCACAACTCCATTGTAGACCTATAACATACGCCAATCAACAAAATATCATGTTCATCTCATGGCCTACCGACTGAAAAAACATGTTCTAAGTTGCAAGAAAACGATTTCTGAAACGATATTTCAATTCAGTTAAGTCATTTCAACGCTAAAAATTGACTCTAGAAGTCATCCAAATCGAAAAACATGGAGTACGTCGGTCAAAATGACCAAATAATGACATGTACCTAAGCACACAAAGAAGTTGGGAAGAAAATTTGGTTTGAACTTTCAAAAAATTATGCCATACAATCGAACTCACTAAAATGTGGAATCAGCTAATTGGTCGACCGAGCCGAGGCTGCTCACACTCCGCACCGTTCTTTTTTCGTGGATTTGGATCTTATTGAAACGTGTTTTTATGAATTTCCAGCACCCTTTTTGTGCTAAAAATAAACTCAAAGGTTAGAGACCGCGAAATTTAGAAAATTTTTATTCCACAGCTCAACTCAAAATGTATTTTTTGTTTAATGACGACGACGACGTCGTCGCTTAATTTTTGCGTGTGGACTGAAAAATAAAAGCCTAAAAGAAGTGAGCTGTGCATGGTTTGCTGCGTGCACCAAGTAAATGAACACAGCAGCTTACCAAAAACAACTCGAAAACGGTGAAAAAGAAAAATGAAAGCAAAGTCGTCGTCGTGTCGTCGTCGTCCGCGAAGTCGGAACGCATTTTTTTTTTAATTGCGGACGCATGTCGATCGGTCAGCTAGGAATGAAACCCCCTTCAGCTGGCTACACAGCGCACTTATTTCAGGCTTTTGTCTTTCAGTTCACACGTAAAAATTAAGCGACGTCGTCGTCGTCGTCGTCGTCGTCAGTAAAAAATGCATTTTGAGCTGTTGAATAAAAAAATTGAATTTCGCAGTTCTCCAACCCTTTGAGTTTATTTTTAGCATGAAAACGGTGCTAGAAATTCACACTCATTCAAAAGAAACACAATTCAATAGAATCCAGATCCACGAAAAAAGAAGGGTGCGGAGTGTGAGCAGCCTCCCCTCGGCCGACCAATCAGCTGATTCCACATTTTATTGAGTTCGACTGTAAATCGAATTTTCAGAGCAAAGTAGAAGAAAAATTTTTCAAATTTTTTTTTTGTTTAAAAAAAAATCCAAATTTTTTTTTTAAACGAAAAAAAATATAAAAATTTTTTTTTTCAAAGCCCCTAACCCTAGGTGGGGGGGTGGGTCGTGCGTGGGTGGGGTGTCAAGCAAATTTCGAGGGTCCAGTGTCAGGTTTTAAGGGGTGGGTGTCGCGTGACCCCCCCCCCCCACCCACCCCCCACACGGAGGTCTCGGGTGCTCTGGGCTGAGCACGTCTTCGGTACTGGGCCTGACCCTGACCCTGACCTCGCCGGAGCGGGGCCGGGGCGCCGGGCCGGGCCCCGATCCCGCAAAAGCATCTCATTTTGTTGTTCATCGGAGGAAAACTTTTGATGTGCACCGCAAAGTCGTTATGCTTTTTGCCCCAGTTCCGCGGCAAATGCGATTCCTTTGTTCTTTTGTTCAGCTATTGACAGCACAACAATTGTTTATCATATTTTTAAGTCAATCAGCAAAAGCAAGCAGCGTTATTCAGATTATGTCACAGATTACAGACAATGTTTGTTTGTTCAGCTCTCAAAATTCAACGGAACAAGAAATACACACCTCATTTCAAATTGAAGTACAAAAACGAAAAGTACAACAACACCTGCACAAAATCTTCTGTAAAATAAATTTACAAGCAACAAATCTTCGGCAAACTGAAACTAGACAATATTTACTTAAACATTTTAGCTAACAACGTCATATTGCGCATATGTTAGCTAGGGTGTCAAGTGTCTAAGTAAATTTAAATGCAGAAATGTAGAGATTGATTTTCCAGATGATCGATCTTTGTTTTTTTGTGCGTAACCTTTGCAAAAAAACCTGAACATTTGAGAATTATTTTCACGATGACGTTATTGTTACGGACGATTTGCACTGTTGCAAAGCTGATTCTAATTTGGTTTACGGCCTTTTCACGATCTCAACAAATCTCCACGCCTACGGTGGTGACGTCATATGGTATTCTGGAGGGCATTTACATGGGTACAAATGCAGCGTTCTTGAGCGTACCCTACGCAAAGCCTCCAATTGGCAGGCTCAAGTTTAGAGTGAGTTTACACCATTCGAACTTTAGTGATGGTGAGGTGAACAACAGCCTGATTGGCTTTATGACCCTGATGATCAAGTAAAAAAACAATATTGGAACCCCCTGAAAATAATACGGTTGAACAAACCGATCGATTTTCAATTTACTGAAATCCTAAAAATTTGGCATCCTGCAAGCGATCGAGAATTTCGTTTTTTCAAACTCATAAAATGAAATTCTTTTCATTACGCGATTTCAGTTGCCTCAGTCGCCGCAAGCGCAACGAACTCCAGTGCAGGCCAAAGATTGGCCCCCCGCCTGTCAGCAGCTGGTCGATCGACAGCAACCTGCTGCGGTTCAGGTACTATCAATTTTTTCAGGTTCTGCGACTGAATGAATCTGCGTGCAGACGTGAAAGGAGACTAATTTCAACCTTTACGTGCCAATTTGAAATCGCCAAAGTGACTCGGCTCTATTTAGGCGATTCGGATCACTTGGCCAATTTTGAATTCCTGAGTCATGCATGAAAGTATTTGCCAATCTATTCGCGCCATGAGCTTGGGACCAAAATAAAAAAAAATAATATTGTGCATAATCTGCGGCTCGTTGGGAGAATTGTTTATGGTTTCAAAAGTTACATTTACCGTAGTTGGCTTTGAAAAAAGCGTTTCTTGAAAAATTTATGTGAACATGACAAAACTACCGTCCCCGCTGGAGCGTGTGGTGACTCCACATTGCCCCTGTACACTTCAGGGCAGCATCGAGGTTAGCGAGGACTGCTTATACTTGAACATATTCGTGCCAAGACCGCCCGAATCAAGCATTTCACCCGGTGGCCTCCCAGTTTTCGTCTGGCTGCACGGTGGAAACAACGAAATGGGCAGTTCTGCTGATTACCGATCGCCTGATTTGGACTTGTTTTTAGAACGGGCTGTTCTTGTGGTCACTGTCAACTATCGACTGGGCTTCTATGGATTCTTCACGACAGGTGACTGCAATGGCGTAAAATTGATAAAATTGGTAAATTGGTAAAAAGACGTTGTTCAAGTTCGCACATCTCTCAATGTTTCGCTTTGAAACACTCACAAACACACACACTGTGTAAATGACTCGTCGGGAACATTTTATTGCTGTGTTGCCGTAGTTGAATAGAAAACGGGATATGTTGCTGAAAAACAACGAACAATAATGGAATCTGAAATTTTAACGGGGACCGCTTGATCTCAACTATCAGCAGCAGTTGACAACAAAAAACTCAACAGTGAAATCGGGCAGGTCGCACAGTAGGCACGGGTTCACTTAGCGCGTTCTTACCAATAATCCAGGAACGGACCGTTTCCCGCCGAACCTGGCGCTCTGGGATCAGCGTCAGGCGCTGAACTGGATCTCGCAAGAAATCAGCAACTTCGGCGGGGATCCCGCGCGCATCACAGTGGCCGGTCATGGCACGGGTGCAAGCTCGGTGGCGCTGCTGCTGCATGCGCCTGATGCGAACGGTGGGATAATGTGGCTTGGTTGAAAGTCAAGATTTTTCCGTTTGATTGTTGTGTGTGACTCGCATGTTGAGATAACAATTCGCGATGGGTGAAACGTTGCGTTCTGTTTTTTTCTCAATGGATTCACTTTTAGGTCCGTTTATGCCTGACGTATGCGCATACGGCACGGCACGTCACGTCACTTTAGATCCCGTGTTACTGCCGTTCATACCTGACGTACGTCGACGTACGTCTGCATGTCTCGTATAAACGGTCCTTTACAGTCAACGAAATCACCTAAGCCACCTGAATCGTGAATAAGCAGATTTAGTCTCCTCTCAGCCATCACATCAGATTCAAATTCGAAACTCCAGTGAAACACCTTGCAGGTCTGTTCCAGCAGGCGATCCTACAGAGTGGCAGCAGTCTGGCTTCGTTTGCAGTGAGTGGCAACCGCTACTCGATTCCGACCAGTCGATTAATCGCCGAAGCCCTCGGCTGCGTCACCGGACGCGATTGGTCGGAGGCACGGTTCAGCTCCGCCTTCGAACAGTGCATTCTCGCAGCGTCGCCGGACGCCGTATGGCGCGCCTCCTATTTTAACGTATGTTTCAGGCTTAGTTTAGGTTTGTGGAATCTGAGGTGCACAGGAAATACGGATCTTTTTGCTGTCGGAACATTCAATGTTGTGACCATTTTTTGAATTTTGTGCCAGATCAGCAAGATTTTGTTTGATTCAGTACTCTGGTCGACTGAACTAGGATCGAGCATATGTGATGTCGTTTCAGTCATTTTTTTCACGGTTATTTGCTCTTATTCACTCCACTGCAATCTAACATCCATATCGAACAGAAAAACTTCATTTATAATCTGTTTTTCGTTGTTCCACACCCTCCTTTATTTCAGAGAGACCTGATCTCCGGCGCCAACTACGATCCCCTGTACCAGCCGATTTGGTCGCCTCTGACCGACGGGCGCGCCGGACTGGTACAGCGGGCCAGTGACCGTTTTCAGCGGGACTTGAGCGGTAAACGAGTGCTGATGGGCGGGACACGCGACGAGAAGGCGCAACTTGGTGCGGTTCCCGTTTAGGTCCGGCTTCTTGCTTGCAGCGATTGGCTAAGTTGGACAAAAAAACTCCTGTTTTCAGCACTGAACGCCCTTCTCCAAACGGCCTCAAGCAACCAGCGGCCCGCGACCGACAGCAGCAACAACTCGCCGAAGTCGCGGTTCGACTGGATTCTTGGTCTCCTGGTCAGACGGGAGGCGTTCGGTGAGTCGCGCGACGCAATCCAGCAACTGCTGAAGTTTGTCTACACGAGCGACGCGGCAGACGCCGGCGACGACACGCAATACTGGATGAATGTCACTTCGAAGGTATACGGAACATGGCGCCAGCGGTTGTCAGGGTGCAAGGAGCGCGCGCAAAAATTGAATAAAATAAAAACGACGTTTAGAAACACAATTGTGTGCCAAATTTGACGTGTTTTTTTAACTGATTTATTGTTGTGTTATTCTTTTCATTCTTTCTCCATTGCACACACGATTGGAAATTACCTTGGCGTTCTTGAAAAAGTCAACTCCTAGTCCGCGAATGATCCCGCCTTGATGAAGAATACAAGGACTGCCTTATTTATTCGGCCGTACTGTAGTATTGTACAATAGTCAGTGTTGGCAGACTTTCAAATTTTTCTGTCTTTTAGCACATTAGCACACGTTTGTTGGTGTGATTGTTCTCTTGACTGGGCAAAACTGTGAAAGCCCGTGCTGAAGGAAATGGCGGTTTTATTTGTGTAGATAAACACTTTGGATGGTTTCAGCTTTGTGAAATTACAGACTACTCAAATCTTCAAATCCCGCACACTGATTTCTTTCCTGTTTTCAAGCTGGCATCGGATTACTGGATGACCGGCCCCATGATTCGCGAAGCCGAACTGCTCTCACGACTGAATGCGGTTGTTTACCTGTATTCGTACGATTATGCGCGCGGAGCTAGTCGGTCGGTGGGAAAGAAATTTCGAAACAATGTCAAAACTCCTTCACGCACCACTGTGGTGGTATCTGACATCTGTTGTAATTTGTTAGCGCTCGACACATCAATTTGCAGCAATTTCAATAAACATGGCCACTGTTTTATTTTTTTGTCGTTTTTGCAATAAACCTTAACAAACTCCGAATTCAGATTCGTACCGCACGGCGCCGATTTGCATCTTCTGTTTCCGAACGTCAACAAACACACGGGCGGCTTCACCAGCCGACAAAACGAAGAAGACAAGCTAGTCAGAGAAGCGGTTGCAACGCTGTGGACGAATTTCGTCAAAACCGGGTTTGCTTTTTTCCCTTTTTTCTAGAAATATGATTTAACAATCGCGAAATGAGAACCGTGCGCTTTGGTGACAATCTTCGTTAAGAAACCAGCACAGAGAGACGAATCTCTTTCTTTAGCGGTCAACCAGTATAACCAAAACGTCATCAATTTGAACTGACCAGTGCCGATCACCCAGCGCATATGCGCATTTTCAGCAGTCCGAACCTGCCGAACAGTCTACCAGACGTGCAGTGGACAAACTTCTCGGACGAGCATCCCGCGATTCTCTCAATCAATCGTAAAATCACCGTGCAACCGGCCGATCGCTCTCCGGCGAGACTGTGGTTCGACGTGGTGCCGTCGATTTCGCGCTCAATCACCGAAGCGGCGGCGACCTTGCAGGCGAGAAAGGCGCTCGAGACCGCTGACAGCTACTATCGGAATCTATCGTCGACTTCGAAACTTCGCAACACCGTCACTCAACACGAACACTCAACGTTCACCAGCAGCGACAATAAACACACGGACGCACAAACTGCAATAGCGTCATCATCACTCGGCGGCGGCGTTCCCACGGTCGTCGTCGATGAGCGTGCGAAAAACCGCACGAACGTTGGAAGCTGCCTGACGTTCGTGATCGCGTTCTGGACGTTGATTCTGATCATACTGGTGTTGTGCTGCGCGTTCGTGGCGTTTGTGGTGACGTGGTCGGAGCGAATGCAACAGTTGAAGGCGATGCAGAACGTGCACTGACTGTATGGCCTGCAATGTTGTCGTGTGCCGCCGAATCCGAATTTGGACGTCATGAATAATAATAACTTCGATGCGATACTGGCCGGTTTATGAAACGGATCATGATCACACTTCCAGCCGAGAATAGCTGCAGAGAGGAACGATTCTGAGGTGTGTTACAGGTTTACACTGATGATCAAATGGAGATTGCATTCAACAGTGATGTCATCTGTCATAATCTCATCATTTGTATGGCCTCTTCTGCATGTATGTTGTATGTATATGTTGTGGCTTTTATGCTCTCATCCGTTCATCACTGACGTATTTTTTCTGTATTTGAAGCACGCCCCCCACCGATTCCGGAAATCCGAAGGTACACTAATAACTGTGTGAATAATGGTATGTGAAAACCATAAACTGAAAATGAAAAAAACTATGCAGAATTGTGTTTGTATATATCGGCACTCTCGCTTTCTAACTTCAGAAGATGTCACAAAAAATAAAGTGCTATTGTCTGTAAACGTCATGTATAACACAGTGACTACAGAAACCGCTAATGTTTTAGCTCGAATTTATAAGGTACGAAAGACAAGAGATCACCAATGTGAAATCGTGATCAAATTGTAAAAGCGCACTAAAACCACATAAAACAAGTTTTCACAAAAACCAACTAACGGCACAAATAAGCAAATCCAGCTGTTCCTGCGAATTCCAGAAAACGATAGAAGATTATAAAATCAAAAGGCACCTGCGTTTCAATCGTGAGCAATACATGAAGTTCGCTGTTTGCGGTTTCGCCAGGTAGACGCATACCGCGGTGCCCCCTGGCTCGTCAGTGCGACGGACACCAGGCAGAACTGCCGAAGGTATTTTGCCACAGACAGATGTTCTAGTCTGGGCAAAACATCAGCGAACCTAGGTAGTATACACGTCGTCAGACAAATAAGCATTTCACCAGTTAATTCCAGTTTCCCTGCTTGTTCAAAACACTGATAATTGTGAAATGTGGTCGACGAGCACATATCTAGATATAATAACGCAATACCGTAGCACCACAGTGCTCCGAAATGATCTTTTAAAAACTTTTACTGTTAACCGTCAGAAACGCTCAAGAACGATCAAATGAAAAATTTGAGCAAAGTATTGCAAAGGCATCCGGGTTTGTCGCCCACGAAACCCGTAACGGTGCTGTTGAAGACATGTCCTGTCAAGAGCTGCATAAATTACGGTACTCAAGTGGTACTGTATTCTTGCGGCCAAGAGTAACAGATATCCACTGGTTCCAAACAACTATGTCTTCTGTTTCCAAACAACCAGCTTGCCTGAAGGTTGAGTGAAGGTAACATTTGAGTTTTCGTTTATTCATAGGTTCATTACTCACAGCACGCTCGCAAAAAGCTTAGCACGCAGGCTTCGGTTGTGTTGGAACACAAGACATGACATTTCTGCCTGGTGTCCGTCGCACTGACGAGTCAGATGGCGCCGCGGTATGCGTCTACCTGGCGAAACCTCAAACAGCGAACTTCATATTTGTCTATTTGCTGTTATTGCGATATTCGCCCACACATCCGACAATGTAATGTTGGTTTTCTTTTGTTGGGACGTGCTTTGTGCAGCTGCAGCATGTTCACAGCAAGCTCGTCGGATAACTCAAGTGTTTAAGTGAAACAAGTTAAAAATATCTCAAGTTAGAGATAACTTGTTTTTTTTACGTTTAGTTGCAAAGAAGAGAAGCAAACTGTCTGAACTCATGACGAGAAACGGGGGGTTGCAGCAGTAATAATCAACAGCAACCGTTGGTTTTGCAAATTTTCGCTTTTCGTCATTTATGCCACATAGTTTGCCACATGAATTAATTTTAATGCGTTAATTCCGTTCCATTCCGTTCTGATGATGATACTTGTTCAAAATTTACAACGTTCAGCAATTATTGGCAATGTTAGCTGTCATGTTAGTGCAATTATGTTGCTGTTCCATAGAATACATTCTAAATTTAGACATTTCAGTTTTTAGTTTTAGCGTCAGTTAATTACATTGAATAGCGACGCTAACGCTCAAGAATATTTGCTTCAATTTAACTGAACCTAACGCATCAGAACCGTTTTTTACAGTCGCACGTCAAAGCTCCACATGCTATCTATTTTGTTGCAGAAATTTTAATGGGAATACTTGCTAAATACCGTACTTTCTCAGAGGATCGTAAACTGCACTTCACTCATTGTAAAAATAGAAAGCTATGTTTCAAGAAATTTCAGGCTCTCTTTTGAAAGACGATTTATATGGAACTATAAATATGCGTAACAGATACAAGTGATGTTTGCAGTAAAGAACAATATTTTCGAGAAAAATTAGAACTCATGTCGTTTCAGAAAGTTTGCAGGCACAAAAGTTTCACGCTCGGGGAAAAGCAAGCCGCACATTTAAAGCAAAAAAAAACCTGAATCCTCAATTGAAATTTGAATTGCCGCGCAATTCATGAAGCGTTTTCTATATCCTGCGTGCAAACGCTGAGTCTTGAAACCAAAAGAAAGGATAAAATAATACTAAAATAAAAATCCTCCACGTCAGTTCGTGTCCGCTGTTCCATTAATGTGCGAATAAAAAAGAATGTACGGTATGGCCGAATAAATGAGGCAGTCCATCAAGGCGAGATCAGCCGCAGACTAGGAGTTGTCTTTTTCAAAAAAAGCCAACGTAATTCTTAATCATGTGTAGAAAGGATAAAAAATGAAAAGAAGAGCGCGGATAATCCATTAGTTAAAAAAACGCGTCAAATTTAGCACACAATTGGGTTTCTGAACGTCTTTTTTCTTTCATTCAAAATTCGCGCGCTCCTTGCACCCTGAAAAAAGCTGCCATGTTTAACCGGCCATACCGTACGGTATGTTTCGTAGTTGCCACAGCCCGCCATGTCCCACTGAGCGCAATAATCAGAAATGTGCGCATGCGTTTTTTATTGTGATTAATGTTGCAAAACGAACAGTAAAACGCACAGCAGCAGTGACAAAATGAGCGGTTCAAGTGGTTTGTGTTCATGAACGCAGCTGTTTGTTCGATTAACTCCCTTTCATCAGTTGCATGCGATACCATGGCGAAGTAAGTTCAGTCCTTCCTTATCACTTTAAAAAAAGTTCTCTTGAGATCTGCTTAAATTTTTCTTTTTTCTATTTTTTGAGAGTAACTTTCCCAACATTAATTTTCAAGTTTCTTTATGTTTTAAAAGTTGTTTGCACCGTTTGATTGTTTGCATAATCAATCGCTGATGTTTTGAAGTTTGTGTGCCGTTTTTTAATTATGGCGCACAATATTTTAATAATGATTTTTACCACAAGCCTTTTACTGACTGATTCCATATTGAGCGATTTGCAATGGTAATTTAATATTCGGTGATTCGCAGCATAAACCGTTTCAATCTCAACCGTTGACCGGGTGGTACCCTGAAGCATTAATTAGTTTTGCTTGAGACCTTGCCACTAAACGTGTGCGACGTTGATTGTTTTCATAAACACGCATTTGGGTGATGTCGAAATATTCAGTGCAACAATACACCTTTTTGTTCAATCTGCCGTTCGAAATAAATTAACCAAAAAATGAACGTGCTTTATATGCCATATTGTTTTATCGAAAGGAAACTAAGCTACATTTTCAAGATCCTGTTCGTTATCAGTCGTTAAATTCCAATTAAGAGGCATCTTTCTGGCAAAACAATGTGCATGCGCAAAAAACAAATTTGCCCTTTTCTTATACAGTATGGCCGAATAAATGAAGCAGTCCATCAAGGCGGGATCAGCCGCAGACTAGGAGTTGTCTTTTTCAAAAAAAGCCAACATAATTCCCAATCATGTGTACAAGAGATAAAAAATGAACAGAATAGCGCGGATAATTCATTAGTTTAAAAAAACGCGTCAAATTTGGCACAAAATTCAGTTTCTGAACGTCTTTTTTCTTTCATTCAAAATTCGCGCGCTCCTTCCACCCTGAAAAAAGCTGCCATGTTTAAACGGCCATACCGTACTATCGGTTTTTTCATTCCGCTCTGTTATATGAGTCTAAATAACCAAATTGCAAAAAAAACCTTCCTAGCAACAACACTCCGTTTTTAAGTTATCATTAAAAGAAATTTTCAGTCCCCGTGCTAAACGAACTATAAAACTGTAAATGTGCATTCATGAATCACTGTTTAGTGACGAGCAGCTGTGTTACAAACATAGCTACGGGGTCACTAAATATTGCTTCATGAATGCCCCTTAACTGTAATAGAGCAGTTTCAGTCCGTTATTAAAACGACGGTCCCATCCACTGGAACTGCAAAAAAACACGTGCATTTGGATAAAGCAAATCAAGTTTATAAAAAAACATCATCGTCTTTTTCACAATGCAAACAGAGCATTTACCAGGAGTCAGCAGATTCGCGTGCAGTTCTTCTCTTCACCATCCAGTTTCGTGCCGACTTTTACCGCCAGTTTAAAATTAGAAAGAGGCCCTTTGAAAACTGGCGAAAAAAAATCCCTAAATATCTTATCAATCTAAACCAACAGCTAACATATGATGACACATGAAAGCAGCTCACCTTTTTACTCTAGCACTGAATGGCACCTGATCGGCTCTCTTAGAAGCGTCATCAGTTTGTTAATTTATCGCTTGCTGTTTTAATTTCACCACCAAGCTGTTAAACTGTCCCCAAATAGCAGTTATTGCAATGACCGGTCAGTGTTTCTTACCTTGTTTTCAGATATCTCCGAACCCGACGAAGCTTTTGAGATTAGTGTCAAGCCTCGAACCGGTACCGCAAGCAATACCGAAAACGTTCCACCTTCTTGCGTATGTGTGATTTTCACATGAACCGTGATCGATATTGTTGAAACTTGAATGAATCTCCAATGGCTTAAAATCCTTTTGAGGATCTTTTCAATCTCAAAAGTCGTCGCTTTTACTATGGCACTGATCGGCTTCTGATCGCCTTTATCATTTCAAAAGCGTCATCAGTTTTTTTAATTTATTCTCTGCTCTTGCTGCATGTAATTCTTTGCGCAAAATGCGGTTATTACCAGATATCACATTGTCCTAGCTAAAAGTATGAAATCCACGTCGATCACAAACCAGCACCGTGAAGACTTAGAAACGTTGGATTTACACGCACGTTATATCCGTTTACCTTCTGTTTATGCAAGTGTACAGGCAGGTTGTTCAAACCTTTGTTTACAAACTCTTTATATGAAGTGACAGGTACAATAACACCTAACCGATTGAATCCCTTTCTAATACTTTAATAACGCATGACACAAATGAATGCGTGAGGTGTATTACACTACCCACCTATTACCGTCTTTACCGTATTGCGTTTTACTAAAATGTAAGATTTTCTTTGAACAAACGAACGACGGTGGTTTTAATCAATGTTTTTAGCCAGGGCTAACCCAGAAAGGCGTACAGAACGCCACTGAGTAGGGCGCCCATCGAGTTTTCTTTATTATTAAGTGCCTCCACAGTCTACGCCCGTCGGCGGGGCTCGATCCTCCGAACGCACAGACAACACAGTCTAAACGCGCTACCACCAGGCGACGAGGGAAACACCATACCACCAGAACTTTTGGTGGAAACTTCTTAAAGAAACGCGTTTCGAAGTAAGCAAAGAAAGTGCCAGTCAGGTAATTAATTAATTAGTTAATATTAATTAATTACTGATCCATTAAGCTCTCCGTCGAACTCCGTCGAGACAAAAAATACAAGAATGAACAGGCGGTATCATGTGCTCTGCTTGCGTTTCATATCAAATTTTAAGGCGCATTCATGAAGCAGCATTTAGTGACCACCTACAGTGGCTCTTAAAAATTATGGCTGGCACTGAGCTAGTGGATTCAGAAGACTAAAATCGTGTCGAGACCAATCTGCTAGATACCGTAGTTATACATAAATCTTCAAGCGTTGACACCACGCGTTAGAGTCCGTATTGTTTGCATCAGAGGTTATTCAACGTGAGAACGTGGACATTTTGATTTCATAAATTGCTTGCGCAAATCCACTGGCTGGCTTTTTTTGGCAGGACGCCACAGATTTGCACTGCACGCTTTCATTGTTATCTAACCATACTCAAATGCCGTTTTTTGTTTTGTAATTGAGCTGAAAAAAGTGATTCCCATTTGCCCCGTGGGTCAATTTTACATTATCATACACGTGTCCATATTACCCTACAGCAATGGTAAGCTTTTTCAAAACATCATAACAGAAGACCTTTTAACGTTCGGAAAAGGTTTCTCTGTTGCTACATGGCAACAATGTGAGCGGGAGCGTAATGACCTTTACTCATTGCTACAACGTTTCATTCTATTTTAGAACATAAAATTTTAAAACAGCATTCATGGAATGCGGCACACTGTTGGACGCAGTCACTCGGAGGTGGTACGCTGAAAAATTTGAGCGCTCTCTTTGGTGGTACAATCTGCATCACAATCAGGTTAGAATTTCAGCAGTTTCAATCAAGTCAAGTGGTTCTTTATTAGTTCTTCTGTTTTCTTTAGAAAAAAACGGGCTTCGTCAGTTCAGAGCCGTTGTTCTTTGTCACTCAGTAGTTTAGAGTACAGTCAGTCAAGTGAGTCATCACTTTTTTTGGTGAATGCTCATTTCCAGGTCATCTCGCTGTATGATTCGTGCCGTTCTAAACTAGATACGACGTATGTAACGTAATGGAACGGTGACTTTAGGCGATGTTTGTTTGCCAGGGCTGATAAAGTGGGGGGATATTATCTAAAAATGCGGGAGACGCATATAAAAGGAGGAATATGGCCTTGTGTAAGCAGTGAAAGACTTGGCTCGACAACGCTTTTCAAGTCTCTGATGTGGTACACACGGATACAAGTACATAAGAGTCATATTTTTGCGCCGCGTTTGTTGTTTATATTTTTCAATTGTCCTCTTCAGTTTAGTCTAAAATCACATCATGTGCAAAATTCTGTACAGCATGGCCGAATAAATGAGGCAGTCCGTCAAGGCGGGATTAGTCGCTGACTAGGAGTTGTCTTTTTCAAAAATGCCAACATAATTTCCAATCATGTGTGCAAGGGAGAAAGAATGAACAGAATAATACGGATAATCTATTAGTTTAAAAAAACGCGTCAAATTTGGCATACAATTTGGTTTCTGAACTTCTTTTTCTTTCATTCAAAATTCGCGCGCTCCTGCACCCTGAAAAAAGCTGCCATGTTTAATCGGCTATACTGTAAATTCTGTGCAAAAAAACAGAAACATCAGAGATTGCAAAACATTGCTGCATAGAGCTTTATCGTTGTTGCTAACGTCGCACCGCTGTGCATACAGCAGCACCAGTGCAAAAAGTGTTGTCTTCCGTTGATTTTCACCCTTTTTACCAAACTCTTGTGACAGGATAAACCGGTGAGTTATTGCCACAGAAGGAGACCTTGCATTCCCAATGCCTCTGCGATACACTTTGTGCAAACCAGTGTCAGCGATCTAAAGTCTGATCGTTATTTTAGTGGTTTTAGTGGTTGCTAAATGCTAGAAAAAAGCAAATGTGAAAGTTTCATTTGTCTACAATGTACGAGGGTTGCCACTTGCAACCGAAATAAAAAATAAACGGCGCAAAAATATGACTCTTATGTACTTGTATCCGTGTGTACCACATCAGAGACTTGAAAAGCGTTGTCGAGCCAAGTCTTTCACTGCTTACACAAGGCCATATTCCTCCTTTTATATGCGTCTCCCGCATTTTTAGATAATATTCTGACTTTTACATAAGCCCCAAAGGTCGGACCAAAATCACAATACGTTGGCCACACATTCTTCTAAACCCCAGACAACTCAGGTTTTTCATTTTTCGTTTTTTAGGCCAATTTCGTCTATGCTATTTCTACGGCCGATTCGCCCAAAATCGTCACGATTCAGTACCTAGAATTGCTCACATAAGAAAACTGACCCAAAAGCCGTGATCGGCGCAATGAATTACCATGGAAAACACCAATTTCTTGTTTTTCATTTCTGGACCGGTTTCACTAAATTCCACGGCCGATTCGCCCGAAATCGTCACGATTCGGTATCTAGAGTTGCTCACATAAAAAAACTAACACAAAATCCGTGATCAGTGTATTTAATTACCATGGAAACACCGTATTTTTGTTTTTCATTTCTGGACCGATTTCGCCAATTTCCACAGCCGATTCGCCGGAAATCGTCACGATTCAGTAGCTAGAGTTGCTCACATAAAAAACTAACCCAAAATCCGTGATCAGTGCATTGAATTACCATGGAAAACGCCGTTTTCTTGTTTTTCATTTCTGGACCGATTTCGCTAAAGTCCACGGTCGATTCGCCGAAATCGTCACGATTCGGTATCTAGAGTTGCTCACATAAAAAAACTAACACAAAATCCGTGATCAGCGCATTGAATTACCCTGGAAGACACCCTTTTCTTATTTTTCGTTTCTGGACCGATTTAGCCAATTTCCACTCCACTGCCGATTCGCCCGAAATCGTCACGATTCAGCATCTAGAGTAGCTCACGTAAGAAAACTAACCAAAATCCGTGATCACCGCATTGAATTACCGTGGAAAACATCTTTTTCTTGTTTTTCGTTTCCGGACCGATTTCGCCAATTTCCACGACCGATTCGCCCGAAATCGTCACGATTCAGCATCTAGAGTTGCTCACGTAAGAAAACTAACCCAATATCCGTGATCAGCGCATTGAATTATCCTGGAAAACACCCTTTTCTTGTTTTTCGTTTCTGGACCGATTTCGCCGGTTTCCACGGCCGATTCGCCCGACATCGTCACGATTCAGCATCTAGAATTGCTTGCATAAAAAACTAACCCAAAATTCGTGATCAGCGCATTGAATTACCCTGGAAAACACCCTTTTCTTGTTTTTCGTTTCTGGACCGATTTCGCCAATTTCGACGGCCGATTCGCCCGAAATCGTCACGATTCAGTATCTAGAGTTGCTCACGTAAGAAAACTAACCCAAAATCCGTGATCAGCGCATTGAATTACCCTGGAAACCACCTTTTTCTTGTTTTTCGTTTCTGGACCGATTTCGCCAATTTCGACGGCCGATTCGCCCGAAATCGTCACGATTCAGCATCTAGAGTTGCTCACGTAAGAAAATTAACCCAAAATCCGTGATCAGCGCATTGAATTACTACGGACTAGACCTTTTTCCTATTATTTTTCGTAGCTCAGACAAAATTTGGAAGAGTGAAAAACCGATACTCAGTCAAAATGCTATTTACTTTCAAAAATGCAAAATTTTGACACAAAAAAGTGCCCGGGCAAAAAAATAAACTAAATTTTCAGAAAATACGGATGAAATTACCCTAGGAAACATTTTTGTTCAACTGTGAAAGTGTCCTAGCTAAAAATTGAAGGGGCGAACACTTAAAACCAGGTGAAAACCCTCCTAACTTTTAAAAATGCCCAATTTTTTACCCAAAAACAGGGTCTGGGTAAAAAATTAACCCAATTTTCAAAATCTCCGGATGGAATTACCCCAGGTAACATTTTTGTTCGACTGTGAAAGTGTCGCAGGTAAAAATTGAAAGGGCGCACACATGTTGATTACATATCTGAAAAAAAAAATACAAAGGGAAAGAAGTAACACGATTTTCAGAATAGGTTTTTCGTGTCTACAGCGTATGAAAAGTAGTCGGATAAAAAATTTTTCGCGGCTCCAAGCACAACTTTGGGTGTTCGTTTCGTGTGCACGGAACCAAGTTTGTGGCTTATACTATGCTCGCTGGACGCAGCGAGCAAATTTGAAAAAAGCGCGCGAGGGGATAACGGCTCATATTATGCGTGATGCGCTCTCCGCTCGCTGCGCTCGCTCGCGCATCCGCATGATAAAAAATCAATCGCACGCAGCCGTACGTCGACGCGAATCTGTGCGCGCCGGAAACGACGTACTACGACTATCGCTACTCGGAGGTGGCCGTTGGCAACGAGTGTCTCGCGACCAGCATCAGGTGCGCGCGTTTAGTTCGGTACAGTTTTGTTCTGCAGTGCACGGTATAATACCAGAGAAGTGTCAGACACCATGAGCAGGCAAGCCAAAACGCGTTGAACGACGTGTAATTTTTTGGTGAACTCTTTTTGTTTGAAATGATTGGAGTGTTAAGGAGCGTGAGACTGTCGAGCGGTATCAGAAACGCGGTAGTAGCTGTCTATAGGTGTAGCCAGAAGAAATAAAAATAATGCCAGGTTTTTGAAGAAATATGAATGCATTGGAAGAATTCGCGTGACTTGTCCGCTAAATCAGCAGTAACAGCAACTGACTAAGCCGAAAAGTACTATGCTCGAATAAATCTGGACATAGTTACGTCAGCTACAACGTCAGCTATTCAACGCCACGTTTTTCGACTCGACAAACAGTTGCCAGTGATGCTTGACGCCAAAATGGCGGGGGACTCTTCCGGTCAACCAAAAACAAAACAAAATTGTCTGTTCACAGTCTCTGGCTGGTCGGCGTCGTGTTCAAACTGCTGCCGTGCGTCCTGATCACCGTCGTCGTCGTGCTGTTGATCGTCAGCTATCGTACCGCACGTCGACGCCGCGAACGCGTCGTCTCCAAAAACGCCTCCATCATACTGAATGTCGTGAAATCGTCGCCGGAAATGGTCTTGACGCGAAAACTCAGCGACTACGGTGTACTGTTGGTGAACAAAAAGAAGAAACAGCAACGCCGCCAACGCCGCCGCGAGCAACAGCAGCTGGAGCACGGCCAGAAGTCGTCGTTCTTGTCGTCGTACGCGAAGCCGTGGAAGTCGCGGACGACGCTGTTGACGCGCGTCAACAGTTCGCCGGCGCTGTTGAAGCCGTCCAAGAAGTCGTACGGCACACATTTGAAGCAGTTCTCGAAGTTCAAATATAACGGACGACGTTTGAGCGCCGATCAACAGCGGTCGAACGTGTCCGGTGGCGGCGGCGTCAACGTCAGCGCGCCGCCGCTGTTGACGCCGCAGGTGACGGCGGTCGGAATGTTTGGCGAAACTTTTTATATCGAAATATCGCGGCAATTTTTTGTGAAATTGGTCCAAATCCAGAGAGCTTATTGATACTATAGTACTGAAATCTGCTCTAAGGACAGGTTTTCAATTATTTTCCCTTGATCTACGTTTCCTAAGTGTGGATCGAAACCTTTTCCCGTCGATCAGCCCAGATGAGCGTCAGATTTCAGAATAAAAAACCTCCAATTTTTATGGGAAACCTTTCTAAAACTATTCGTTGACATATCCATATATTTTTTTTATATTTTTATTTTAAATTTTAAATTTAAAATATATTTTAAATGAAATTTCCTTAATTTTGACAGAAACCCACGGTAGACATGTACGCCACGAGCACCACGAAACTGCTGATGGTGATCCTGATTGTGTTTTTGACGACCGAGTTACCACAGGCGATCTTCTCAATGTTGGCCGGCACCTTCCCCGGTGACATGTGAGTACCACATTGATTGCAACAATGCTGCAATTAGTTTGCAAAATGAAGTTTCCAGTGAATTTTTCAATTAAAAGCAAACTTTTTGACTTTACTGAAAACAAGGAGCGAACTCATGACTGAACAACAAGAAAATGTGAAATTTCATGTGTGTGAGATTTGATGCAGTGGCACCGACAATATTGTGGCGCTCACTTCTACCAACAGAGCAGTTTCAATTCCGCGCTCCCAACACTGAACGGGTTTTTGCTTGAATTGCAAAAAGTTTCACTTTTCATTGTTTTCAGCTACCTGCTGTTCTACCCAATCTTTGGTTCCGTATTCGAGTCTTTGTCACTGCTGAACGGTCTCGTCTCGTGCGCCCTCTACTGTGCGATGAGTCCTCGCTATCGGTTGGTTTTCTTCATTTAAATCATATCTATTGAATTCTTTCTCCTCGCGAAAAAGTCGTGGCGTTTTTCTGATCATTCTAAATTTCTTTATATTGCACAAAATTGCTTTCTGAGCACACTGGTTGACTGCGTCATTTGCATATCGTACCAATTGCCAAATGATTCGTGTCCCCAAAATGGGACAGGTCGAGTAAAGCGGCATTCACGAAGCAGTGACGCGTAACTGTGTTAAAACATAGCTACGCGGTCACTAAATAGTGCGTCATGAATGTCCCTTCAGCATTACTGCCTTGGTATTTTTTCAGACATGTGTTTAAGCAACTGATATCCTCGTTAAGCCGCGCCCTGTGGAACGTTTGCAGTTTCGTGCGCTCAATACCGGCGGTGAAATTTTGTCCAAAAGCGTTCACAACGAAGCGTACGGAAAGACTGACATTCAATCCGAAAACGGACGTTTGGCTGTGAAAACTATTTGCTCTAATTGTACATGATGATTGATTTTTGTGATCAAAAATGTTTCATATGATTTACTGATGACTGCTGATTGGTTGAAGTGATCAAATGAGAAAAGCTGTGATAACGTACAGTATTATCAGTGTATCAATCAATTAATACGATGGCCCAACACACTTCTTATCCATGGCATTGGAGTTTTGCAATTGACGAACTTTCTAATTAGAGTTACTATGAGCTTGCTCAAAACTATGTGGCCTATCAGGGCGAGATTTCAATTGCAGAATTTTAAAATTTTCAATTGTCAACCATTTTTCACGTCGGTACAGTAACATGTGATCAAATTTCACGTTGAATAACTCACGAAAAATGATGCTTTCATACATTGTAGTCTGATATTGTTGTTCAGCGTTCAAAAGATAATTAATTTATCATTGTACTGTTTTGAAACCTTCAAGAACAGCAAGACGAAAATTTCCCTTTCACAAGCGACAGACACACCCTGTGATTTGTCAACGTCGCTTTGCTTTATTTCAGTATTATTTACATATCGAAGGCAATAAGCCGAAAGTTGTCATGGAAACCGGGTAGAAAAGCTATGATAGAAGAAAATAATTACAAAGCATACGCGCTAAGCTTCTTTCTGTTTACGCGCGGGTATTTCAGTGTTTGCCGAACAAAGTATTCATGTTCTTCAAGACACCGCACAATCTTATCAAGGCTACCCGTTGGCATTTTCATTTAAAGTTCGCGGGTTCATGAACTTCAGGGTTGCAAGTGATCAAAAGCCCTTAGCTTACTGGTGTAAAGAAAAAGAAGACTTCTGTTATGGCTTGGTTTCTAGCCTAGTTTACTGCCTCTTTGCTTCCAGGGTGCGGTTGTTCACCAGCTAGCATGCTAAAAAACGTTTCGACTGGTTCTGATTTTTCAAAGTTTCAAAGGTACGATGCATGTTTCCATTTGACAGAACTGACGCAAAATAATAACTCTGAGAACGCTGCTCATAAACCGATTCGTTTTAAGTCATGGCTGTGGTTGGAATACACTTCCGACCGTGGGCTGGTGGTGCCTACTACACTTATACCCCTATTTACTCAGTATCATAACAGCCAAGTACGTGAGCTTTTCATGATAAAGCATTATTGTATTTCCATTAGCTGCAAAATGTCTAGCGGTTGGTTATGTTTGAATAACGCGCATCGTTTCTTAATTTCCAACCTCGTTACCTGAGCGACCGCGAACGCGTATGAACGCCTTTAAGAAAAAGAAATATGATTTCAATTTTGCTTCCATTCATGTTCGTGCTGGTCCAACGGTTTTCTCGAATCTTACCTTATTTGCATGTTTTAGTAAACCCTGGAGAACTCTCCACTTCTTCAACGATAAAGCTATCAATGTTGATTTCAAAATTGTCACTAAAGCCAACTACGGGGCAACCCCAGAGAATTTTCGACGTAATGAAAAACACAGCTAGCTATACATGGTTGCAATTTTGCCCGTAGATGAGTTTTATCTGACGCGACATGGGTACGTTAGATTGTTTTTGAGCAGGGCAACTGTGTTTGTTGTTTGTGTGTGTCCTGTCCTGTCCTGCACAACGTAAGACAAACAGCAAAATCTTCGACCCATGAAGTATAGTTTCCACCGTATTTGGTCTCGACACGATATTGCTACGCGCCAATCCTGATTGTCAGGCGTTCGTGACACCGACACTCTTCCATGACACGACACACATTTTTCAATAATCTGTTTTTGATGATCACAAAGTTGACCATGAAAGGTCGTGTCATCAGGATTTGAATATGGTAAAACTGTTCTTCCGAAAATGAAGAGGTTTTTAACTTTTCTTGCCAGGTTGGGCTGGAAGCGCAGCTCAAGCTCTCTCATTTTGCATACGGAAGTGAACCATGAAAAATTGTGTACATCCCACCCAGCATATACTGCAATGCATGACCGAGCCTATTATGTTGAAACTAAAAATGGCCTTTCATAAACTATGTATGCTGCAGATTCAAATAAACAAAACCTATTTTGTTTTTTTTTGCTGATTTACGTTTCCAGACAGTAGCCTAATTTTTCACTCGGCAGAATAGTTTTCACTTGAATTTTCGGGAGTTTGAAATTCTTATTCTGTTCATATAAAACGCGACATCAACAAAAAATGGCAACGTACGCTTCAAGACGAATGGTGAGTGTCAATAATTTTGATAAAATCATTTTATTTGTGTAAGTCAGTCAAGAACTAATTCCACTTCTCCGTTTCATGAGGTACATTTTGACCCTGTTTTCAAGCCCGGCAGTGTTTTCGTGCAAATGTTAGCACCGCACCGTGCAAGGCACACCAGCTTGAATGACAAAGCGCCATGCTTCCGGTATTCAGAAAAACTCGACCCGCTAGAATATAATAGTGCCACCCACCCTATTTTGCAAGAGAATTTCGATTTGAAGTGGAAAATAAGTGCTTTATGTACACGTGGACGGACTTGAAAATACCGTTTATTCATCAAGAAATAACTCACAGTCTTTCGCTGTCTCGTATGGGCAAAAAAAATTCTCTCGAAAAACTTTTATGAAAAGATCCGGTGAAGTGTCTTATATTGCAGTTTACCACCCGCGTCGCCACGGCCCACACGTTTTTTTTATTATCGGTTCCGTTGATTATTCTTGTCTGAGTTTGAGTAATTTTTGTTTTGATTATTGCTCAGTTATGACAACCGAGCTCATGGGTGGGTAGTGGGTTTCTACGGCAACCGAAAAAAGCGATTTTTTGCATTACGTTTTTTGGCGCTCTAAATGAATTGAGATTATAAAAGGTCAAACGCCAAAGATCAGAAAAAATACAGTGGCAGTTCACCGATTTAGAAGCGGGCAGCATGGGAAAGAAACTTCCCGGAGTAAGTTCTCACCTTTCGTGTGTAAGAGATGACGTCACAAGCTTCACAAAACATCCGTTTATCTTGGACAAGCACCAGATCTTCACTTTGGTTGATTCATTCACGATTTTCTTCCGATTAAACTGAAAAGGCTCAGTGGCTGTGCAAGCATATACATGACGTCATTTCGGTTGCAAAACGCAGTCTTCGGCCCGCATAGTTCGAGTCGAGTCAACCAACTACGAAACCCAAATTCTCAACCGATCCAAATCCAAAAAAAAACACCAAACCCCATCGCAAAACCGTGTTCTCAGCGCGAAGTGATCTCGATCCACGTCGGTCAGGCGGGCGTGCAAATCGGCAACGCCTGCTGGGAGTTGTACTGTCTGGAGCACGGCATACAACCGGACGGGCAGATGCCTCAGGATGAGAGTCTCGGCGTCGAGGACGACTCGTATAACACGTTCTTCTCGGAGACCGGCTCAGGTGCCGCTTGTTTTTGGTTTGGATTCGCTTTTTTTACGCTAAAACACCTTAACATGCGAGTTAAATGATGTTTATTCGATAGTATACCATCAAACCGGGTGCTCAGTCATCATCAATCGAGACACATTTTTCCAGACACAAACTTACAATCATACGGACTGAATTATTGTTGATTTGTTTATCGATTATCAATGTTGACTTGCAGGCAAACATGTGCCTCGCGCAATATTCGTCGATCTGGAGCCCACCGTTGTTGGTTAGTGTATCTGAAGGTTACTTTTCTGATGGTGCTAAATCTTTTGAAAACGCAATTTCTTGAGAGTTGATCAAAAACCGCAACGAGCAAAACCACTCTTTGTCAACGAATCGTGTGTCTCTGTTTCTGAAACATCAAGCCGCTGCACGCTCCGTACTTGTACTAAAGGCGGAAACACCATTTAGTTTTTTGTCCGTACGCACAAAGCCGTACGCAAACTAATCGTGTCCGTGATGCATTAAGATAGCACACACGACACGATTTCTAAATCGCGTGGCCATTTTTTACGTGTCGTGTCCGTGCGTACGCACAAAAAAACTAATTGCTAAACGCGCCATAAGAGAGATGAGATCCGATTTTCTATATGTGCAGACGTTGTTCGAAAAAAAAACTACGGTAATTGCTAAATGCCCCTTAAAGACGAAGTGCGCACCGGCACGTACCGTCAGCTGTTCCACCCGGAGCAACTGATCACCGGCAAGGAAGACGCCGCGAACAACTACGCACGCGGACATTACACCATCGGCAAGGAGCTGATCGACGTCGCCATGGACCGCACCAGGCGTTCGTGGTTGCTGTGCTTGTTTTGGTGTTGCTCTGCGGTGAAATTCGGTTGTGCAGTGGAGTTTTGAAAAACAAGACAGCAATACATGAATAAGAATGTCACTCGAAATTGCACACGCAAAACAAGAACGTCAGTTTTATAAAAGTGAGTAGTGTCTGAAAAGTGAGGAGTTTTACTCCAGGGTGTTCCAAAAATTTGACCACAACCAATTCCGGTTGAATAATTGGACCAAAAGTTTTTTTTTGGCAGAGGCTTCACATTGGGTAAATAGTTTTGTCAAATTCAGCACCGCCATAAATTTTTCTCCACAATTGTCATTGTCTAACTTTTGGAACACCCTGGAGTAAAACTCCTCATTTTTCAGACAACTACTCACTTTTATAAAACTGACCACTGGCTCCGAACATCGAACGTGTGCTGTTTTTTGTCATGTTCATTTTTGGCACAGCGTTTGAGACTGGTCCGCACTTGGGCCAGGCCTGCAAATGGAACAGGAAAACTTTTCGGGCAGCACTTCGAGACACGCAGTTGTGCGAAACATTTTTGCTTTCCGGTGTGTTTTCTAAATTCAAGAAAAATATTGCGAAAACTTGGAAACAATACAGGGTTGGCCGACCAGTGCTCGGGACTGCAGGGCTTTCTGATATTTCACTCGTTCGGCGGCGGCACCGGCTCCGGCTTCGCGGCGTTGCTCATGGAGCGACTCTCGGTCGACTACGGCAAAAAGTGCAAACTCGAGTTCAGCATCTATCCGGCGCCACAGGTGCAAAACTTGATTTTGTAACAACTATGAAATTAGAATTTCTTAATCTATTGACTTTTGACTTTTTTTTTAAATCTTACCCTCTCAATTTATACTCTTTCTTGTATACTCTGATTCACTGAGTTGCCTGTCAAACAGGTTCGGTGAAAAAACGTAAAGGCAAGGAGTCAGGCAAAAAGGCAGGCAAAAAGTCAGGTAAAAAAGACATAAAACCGGAACCGGTGCGATAAAAAAACAAAATGAAGTTTTTTCCGTGTCCAATCGCAATGCGCAACTGTTGCACATCCATTGAAAACAAGCAATGCAATAATAGTCAACGGTGCACAGATCTCGACGGCGGTGGTGGAGCCGTACAACTCGATCCTGACGACGCACACGACGCTCGAGCACTCCGACTGCGCGTTCATGGTCGACAACGAGGCGATCTACGACATCTGCCGTCGCAACATCGACATCAAACGGTGTGTGTTGTATGTCTCTTTGAATTCGTTTACACTTCTTGGTGTTTTTGTGCAAAACTGCAAAGTCAAACTAATAAGTACCGTAAAGTCTTGCATATAAGGTTCCTCCCACTTATAAGACCCCCACCAAAAAGTGGGCGGAGTGTCACACGGCGGGAAACCAAAAAATTCAAAGTTTTAACTTGGTCAAAATCCCACCCCGTTTATAAGGCCCGGAATTCTTAATCTTCGCTTTATAAGACCTCCTCCCACTTATAAGGTTGTCACACGAAATTGCATTTTTTCAGAAATTTTTGATTTTCAAATTTATATAAGGAGACCTTTTATGCAAGACTTTACGGTAATAACTAAAAGTCAACAAAACACCGGCGCGATCACAACGGGTGTGCAACGCCCGTGCCCATCAACCCTGCCGCCTTGCAGGCCAACGTACACCAATCTGAATCGCATCATCGCGCAAATCGTCTCCTCCATCACGGCCTCGCTGCGATTCGACGGCGCCCTGAACGTCGACCTGCACGAGTTTCAGACGAATCTGGTGCCGTACCCGCGGATTCATTTCCCGCTGGCCACCTACGCGCCAATCATCTCAGCGTTAGTAAAAAAAGCGTTTTGTGGTAGCATATTGCTTTTGTTGACGCTTCTTCCTCAACCCAGAATGTATTGCTGCTTTGTTGGATTCGTAATAGATTCAAATCTATAAGCTGATCATTAATGGATGGACGAAAATCAATTTCGCATCAAATAAAATCGACGCAAACGAGTTTCGATTTTTGTGCTGGTCAATTCCGGGAGTCATATAGTCAAACTAGTAGCAGAAATATATGATCAGACTGCACGACTTCGTCTGCCGATGTGGGTGAATCTGTTTGTGCGACATCAAAAAAACAACACAAACGGATTCAAAATCAAAAGCATCAAAACGGTCGAACTCTCGTTTAACAAGAACTTTAATGACCAGACCAACAACAACGACAATTCACCAGGGCCAGTTGCCATGATAAAAAACATTTCTTTCAGAGAAAAAGCCTACCACGAACAGTTGACGGTGCAGGAGATCACGGCGATGTGCTTCGAGCCGGGCAACCAAATGGTGAAGTGCGACCCGCGACACGGCAAATACATGGCCTGCTGTCTGCTGTTTCGCGGCGACGTCGTGCCGAAGGTGACTGCATCTGGGCTTCGCAAAAAAATAATAAAACCGTTTTTTTTGAAAAAAAAACGTTTTTTCGAAAAAAACCGTTTTTTGGTAAACTCAAATTAAACTTCGCTATACTTAAAAACACAAATTTAACGGCATTTCTGATTGGTTACGAGGCGCAAGTTATAGAAGCTTCGTTATAAAAAATTTTGGAACTACAAAACGGAATTACAAAAATTATAAAAAAATTGTAAAACGGTTTTAAAACGGAAATGAAAACCGGTTTTTCCTGACGATATAGAAAACTGGTTTTTACCATCCCCATAAACTGCACCTGATGATTGTCTATTTTTCTTGTTCTGCGCCTCAATGCACGCTGTTGATCAAGAAATCAGTTTCATGCTTGTGGCTCAGGCTTAGGCTCAGGCTTAGGCTCGAAATATTTCTGAAGTGATTGATCCGAGTCTCTGACATACGACAGGGACAGGCACACTTGCCGCATCAATCATGAAACCAACTTCCTTTCTACGTCTACAAACGCACTGAGCCGCAAAACTAAGAAACAGCTTTTGGTGAAGTGATTTTGATTTCGGGAACGAAAGCACAATACACTTTTTCAGGACGTGAACGCGGCGATCGCGAACATCAAAACGAAACGACAGATTCAATTTGTCGACTGGTCTGTTTTGACTTTTCTAGACAAAATTTGACAAAACACATCGCAAAAACAAGCAAAAAGAAACATCGAAAACAGATAGAAACACAAAATTACGGTACACCATAAAACTCAACATAAATTGCAAAAAGCCTGTGTAAAAAACCCATAGGTGCCCGACCGGTTTCAAAGTCGGCATCAACTACCAGCCGCCAACGGTGGTGCCAGGTGGCGACCTCGCCAAACTCCAACGGGCCGTTTGCATGCTCTCGAACACGACCGCGATCGCAGAGGCCTGGGCACGTCTCGATCACAAGTTCGACCTGATGTACGCCAAACGAGCGTTCGTCCATTGGTGAGAGACGGTTTTCGAGTTTTTTAGGGTGGCGCTGGAGTTTTGAGTCAGGCCCGGACGGGCACCGCGATATGCGTCAGTCAACCGGGATGAAACCGCACTTTTCGTCGAGTCTGCTAGTCTGCAATTGATTCGGAAAACATTCCGCTCAAAAGTTATAGCAGAACCTGATATCCGGTGAACGGTAGCAAACAGAAAAAAAGTGCACAACAAAACTGACCTGAATAAGAAACCATTCACTATTTGTTGATTTGCCGGTTGGTAAGCATTCTCCAAAACAGGTACGTCGGCGAAGGCATGGAGGAAGGCGAGTTTTCAGAGGCCCGTGAGGACATTGCCGCCTTGGAGAAGGACTATGAAGAAGTGGGCATTGACTCATTAGAAGACGAGGGGGATTTCGGTGATGAGTATTAAGAAAAAAAAAACGTTGCAAATCGTCGTGTTCGTGGCATAAAGTACAATGTTGTTTTCGTTGTCACTTTTAAGTTGCAGATGGAATCGAATTCCAGCATGCCATAAATTCGTTCAAACAAAAAGAACATTCATATAAGTCGATTGATTAGCTGACGCGTGAGAAAACGCTTAAACCGCTTATTTATGCCATTTTTTTGGGGTTTCCACAAAACCTGAAAACTGATTGTAATCGAAATATTGAAAAATGGCATAGTGTTTTATGTCATTAACACGACCACGTTTTTATATAACTTTAGCAGATAATAAGAATGTCGAACTGATCATATGCTGTCAACTTTTCTTGGCATATAAAAACTATTGGATCACAACACAATGTCTCGGTACACAACGTATTCAAATGTCAGTTTGTTGGTGAACTGATCCACTCAATGGTGAATTTCAACGGTCCCAACGTTCACAAACAGTTTCATTCATTTTATTCTGGTTCTCTATTTATCTCGTACTTACAATGACATTGAATTATAATGTTAAATGTGAGTGATTACAATGTTTTTACAATTATCGGCACTTGATATCACACAGTATATCACTTTAACGCTTCGAAATGAACTAAGTACTAATGCAAAAACTGTCTAAAATAAACCTTTAAAAACGTAAACTCACAAAAGAAACATTAACGACCGTATTGTCAAGTCAGAGGTGACGTGTGAATCTGAATTCCATGCATGTCTTTGATTTCCGCTCGCAAGGCCTGCGCAATTGAAACGGACTGGGAAAATAACCGAACACCGAAAAAAACTGAAAATGTTTGCCAAAAAAACTAAAAAAACGATTTCGAAATACCACAACCAACCTCTGTTACCAACCGATGTTGTTTCACGATTGGTTTTCCCTTGAATTGGTCGGACTGTATGACCACAGAGAACATCGAACCACAACCACCTAAAACAGTTGCACACAATGACAAGAACCTAAGTTTTAGCAGCTGGCAACCAAAGTGACCCGACCTATTTAGGGGACTCGGAACACTACCAATTTTGAATTCCCGCGTCATGCATGAAACTGTTTATGTATGCGCGCATTGAGTCTCGGGACCGAAATAAAAGCTCATACTCGTTGTTCGCCAATATTTTCAAAACGTCCAGAAGGAAAAGAAAAACTCATCTGAAATGTCCGTCACCGAAACAGTGGCATCCGGGAAGCGTGACTTCAGCAAGTCCTCCAAATTTTGTTCGCCCTTCGTTTTACCCTTCACGGATGTACAAAACAGTCGACTCCTAGTCGTGATGCCGGTGACGCCCGGCATTAGACTAGAACGTTGAATACTCGTACAGGGTGGCGCCAATCGCTGACGTTTCAGGCAAATGCGAATCATCGATGCCAAGACGGTGCGGCGTAAAAGCATTTTCGGAGCCGGAAATTTCAAGAAAACTTTTTTTTTTGTGGATTGTGAATGCTATTTCTATGAATTTTTTCGCACCACATGACACATGTTCATCCATCAGTTAGTTCCAATTCTTTAACAAAGACTAACGTGTGCTATAACCATCCATAACCCATCGATGACCAGCCACTCCAAGCAGTTTAGTGCTTTCAGGTTTCTGGAACCGATGAGGGAGGCGTAAAGAAAACTATTCAAAAAGAA
>JASANC010004224.1:0-40132 GCA_030248135.1 Theristus sp. LFF4_11
TGAAAAGCAGTCGGATAAAAATTTTTTCGCGGCTCCAAGCACAACTTTGGGTGTTCGTTTCGTGTGCACAGTGCCAAGTTTGTGGCTTATACTATGCTCGCTGGACGCAGCGAGCAAATTTGAAAAAAGCGCGCGAGGGGATAACGGCTCATATTATGCGTGATGCGCTGTCCGCTCGCTGGCGCTCGCTCGCGCATCCGCATGATTACGGATGCTTGCAAAGCTCTCAGATACTATCTAAAAATATCCCGTACCCTGTCCCTTTTCTAGAAAGCTCCCTCCATAAGGCAGTAGAATGAAACTGATGACAAAAAAATAGACTTTTGTAACTTGGCTTTGGCTTCTAGCAGTATGCAGCCGTAGTTTCAGCCATCAATCCCTGAATTGTGCAGCTGTTTTTTTCTTATCTTTCTCATATCTTATGTTTCATTTACCCGGAGTACCTACCACGTTGTTTTCTGCTGCAATGTAAGATAATAAGTGGAATAACTTGAAAGAGAGGCCAAGTTTTTTTGAAAGAAGCTTGATATGAGCTCAGTTTCATACAGAAAATGTATGTGGAATTTGTGCTTATTGTTCGAGAAAAAATCTTTCGTTGAAAAACAGTACAAATGAACGTAGAGTGAATATTAGCATGACTCATGAATTATTCCCAATTTTGCCTTGAATATTTTCCGACAGCAAAACCACGAGGAGAACAATGGCGGTGTACATGAAACTTTACCACATATTTCACCACAAAATCCACAGATTTGACTGCATTTGCTGATACATTTGTAACGCCTTTCTATCATTGCACCAACGCGAAATTCAAATTTCGCGGCACACTAAAACGTACATGCATAACACGAAATTGGATGGTTAACTTGGTGCAACGTTTGCACGGAATTACTTTTGGGGTAAAATTTACAAGGTTGGGCGGCCATATGAGCTGCCACAAGCTACCACTGTTTTTCCATATATGGTGAAAAAGCGAAAGCATAAATTGTGCAAATGATGCAGCGATACAGATAATTGAAAATGTTTTAAAACACAGAAACTGCTCCGGAATAATATGGGGCAACGAAGACAAAACGGCTTGCGACCACCAGAAATTCCCCGGGGAATCTTTGGGCACACAAGCCTGCATGTGCGGTCGGAATAAGCGCGAAACAGAATTTGCGGCAAGTTCGCGCGCGCGTTATCTATGCCGCCAGCCCATAGCGCGCAGTGTTTCAAGCTTTTTTCTTGCGCACACCACAATTCATGTTAGAAACTTTGCTCTGCTTCATGAGTTTTGTTTTGTTTCAGTTCGCTTTGGTAGAGTCTTCTGACACGAACAGAGTTTTTGTTTTCGAATTCCTGGAAACTGTGTGGTGAAACATATCTCCTGCTTTTATTCATTTCCCTGTGAACTTGAGTTCACTTTTCCACGTGGAAAGCTTTCTTTTTTTCCAACAAATGATAGCGGAATAAATTTCTCAAACAAGAACTTTATAAAACACGGTAATATTTGACAAGTTGACGTACCGTGGCAGAGGCTATCCAGATCAGTTTGGCGGCAACATTGAACTCATGGTGCTTTAGTTGGCGCTTGCGGTTTGCTAAAACTGACTGATTTGTTCAGGACTTTTTGTGGACCGCAGTTGCGTCGGCTTTGACTAATCAATAAGCACGAAAAAATTATAAAAATAATAAAACCAGATGGACAGAGTATTATTTTTCGTTTTGGATCCGAGACTCAATGCGTTTGCACACTGCGATAGGAAAATGTTTCGCGTAACTCAAAATTAGGTTACGGCAGACAATTCGCCGTGCGATACGTTTTACGGGTTTGGTTCGGTTGTACAGGGGGATGTACGGTTTTTCCTGAGGGTGTGAAACTTTTGTGCCTCGGATTTCCTTGAAACAATAATACGGTAAACATGAAAAAAATTTTCCAGGCACCTCCGAAGTCGACTCATCGCCGCTAATCTCAGAGCTCTCCTTATCGGCCAGCCCCGGCGGCGGACAACTGATCCAGCGCAACAACACCAACAGCGGCAAACACAACAACGCCAGGCATTGTCACTCGGTTGCCAGTCAAACCGGTCATACGTTACTAACGATCATTCCAACGCCAACACAACAGCAACAACAGCAACAAAAGCTGAAATCAGCGAGCGAACATAATAATCCTGCGGCGGATTTGAGCCTGGACGATATTGATCTGGAGTTAACTGCGGACTTTTCGACGGCTCAAATCGATCGACTACTGGCTGTGTCACAGAAGATCATGTCCACGGGGCTGAGGAACTCGGAGGCGTTGGACTTGGACGATGCTGATGTGCCGGTAGGTTGATTTGGTTTGATTGATGAATGGATGGATTGATAGTTTGATTGATTGATGATAGATAGATAGATAGATAGATTGATTGAGTAATTGATTGATGGATTGGTTGATTGATAGATAGATAGATTGATTGATTGATTGATTGATTGATTGATTGATTGATTGATTGATTGATTGCATTCCAGGATCTCGACGAAGACGACGAGCCAATCTACAACGTCCATACGGGTGCACCAAACACGATTGCCTCCGATCGAACCCTGACTGGCAGGGCAAGCAGCGCTAACACCTCCGATATCAATGACGTCAGTCGCGCAGTCGTTTAGAGCGCTAGAACAGAGGCTGATTGAGAATAAGCTAATGAATAAGAATACATAGAGCTGATAGGTGGTTGGTTCGATTCCCACTGGGCTGTATTTTCACCCAAAATTTGATTTTCTTTGTAATGACAATGCGGTGAGACCAGCCACCTTTTTCATCATCAACATAAAGTTTCTGTCTGAAAACGAGTCAATCAATAATAACCCGAGGTCGCATGACCGCACAAACAAACACACAGGCACACGCACACACACATGCGATAGAGCGCAATGCCGCTGTGTTTGTTGGTGACTGAGCGACATTAGGACTGGGTGGAAATCTGGTAGAAATCTTTCTGAAAAAAATGCACAGTCTTCAGACTTGGACTTTCATCATATCCAAAATTCCAGATCGACTCGACCTCTCGAAAGACGTCCACCACGACGGGCGGCGAACCGTCCTCGACGGGCACCACCGTGATCGCGGGCACCTCGGAATCTCATACCGTCAGCAGTAGCGGGGAGTGGAATTCCCGAAACGCGGCTGCTGCTGCTCAAATGCCGAAAACTTCGGCGTCAATTCAACAACAACCGATGGTCGTCATCTCAAGCGTCCAATCGCCGAACAACAATCACAGTCAACTGGTCCTGGAGCGACAATCGAAACTCGACACCGTAACCACGACCGTATCTCAGTCGGTGGAGGCGCCCAACGAAAGGCGGTTCAGGGCGGAGAGTTGTGATGTGAAGGTGAGTAGCGTAAAAAACAGTACGGTAATTAGGAGATAAAGGGCGTCATAAAACCGCATTTTTTTCAAAAAAAGTTGAAAAGTACTTTTCAATCTTGTCGAAATTTTCAACACGCAGAAGATGACTGCTCTGGAGTATGGATGGACTCTGTTATTTGTTTCTTTTGTATGCCGATGCTGATGTGTGGTGGAACAATGTGACGTCGGCTATAAAGTATTATGAAGTCGCTCTGAAACATTAGAGCTGATCTAGTCACTGCATGTCAAACATTTTGTCCAATGTCTGAAATCCCACGTATTTCGGCATTTTTTTCATTTCAGTCGTCTAATCAAGTCCATCACCAACCACAACGCTACTCATCTGCTACGCATCAGCAGAACATCAGCGAAACATCAGCGGCCAGTTCCGCGTCCACTCACACTCAGTCGACACAGACCTCGCCGGTGCACGAATTGGCCGTTCACATCAACAACAACATCGACAATGCCAACACTTCATCATCAACAACATCAGCATTCCATCATCACTCCCCAGTATCATTGATGTCACATCAGCGTAACATCAGCCAGACTGAGCAGACGCAGACATCACCACCGACGCGTGAGGATGCAACTCGGTTGATCGGCTCTGCCTCGGGTTCAGGTGGGCGGAAAGAAAATTTAGTTTTTTAGCACGTTTTGACGTTTTTCTTGTTCTTTTATTCACGAAGAGGTGAGGATTCGTAGTAAGCAATGTTTCAAAAAGGGTGCAAAAAAGATTTCTCGCTAGTATAAATCGTTATCTTTGATGTCTTACTCTTGCCAGTCGCAAACTAGCAGTATATATAAAAAATTTAAACCTACAAATCATTAGCAGTAATAAAACGCAACATCAGTCAACCGCTTTCCGTCCAGAGCTACGACAATAATCAGCAACGAATCATCTTTTCTTCCCCCAATCAAGCCGCTCACATCTTCAGGACATCATCAGCTTGTTCGTTCATCTGCAGTCTATCACGGTTGCAATCTCGCACATCAACCGCACAACGCGTCCGCATCACCAATCAGCACGGTTAAGGCCAATTCATGCACGAATGTACAGTGGAACTACAAAATACAGGGAATTAGCTGTTTGGTTGGTGGTCACGTGATACATGCTTTCTGTACAGGCATTGCTGTGGGCGTGATGCTAGCCTGCACAGAAAGCATGCGTGCACGTGACGTGATCACGAACCAATCAGCTGATTCCCTGTATTTTAGAGTTCCACTGTACAATCCGGCACGTCACGTCATGCATGAATGCTGGTATAAACGAGCACGAATTCTAAAGATAATGTGACGTGACGTGAGGTGACGGATGAATTTTGTGTGCATGTATTGGCCTACAGACTTACGTATCATTCAATTTGAACCTTTTTTTACTACGGGCAAGAAAGAACTAAGATAGCACTGTCCGGAATAATATTCGCTCTTATCTAGAATGCTTGAAACATTACTTAAAAATTCTATCAAAAGAAACTAAACAATTTTTAATCTTTCTCAATTAAATCGTGAGTCATTATCTTTTCATTTGGCTTCGAGACCCAATGCGTTTGCACTTTGAGGCTACCGGATAGGAAAACGTTTCATAAACTGCGCGGCAATTCAAATTTGCTGCGCCGTCGCCTTGACGATTCGCACTAATCGAGGACATGCTGCCTATTCAGTAGCGCAACGAGACTTTATAATGAACTCAACATTTTTTACTACAGACCATAAATTATCCAACTAGCTGGTTGGAGTGTTGCAACACATGTACAGTTGGACTCCGCCTCCCAGCAATGCAGGCACAATGTGTGCATCCAACCAATCAGCCAATTGCACATAATTTACAGATAAACTTTAAATGGTTTCAGTGCAGTCTATTTCTATTTCATATGCATCTGATTAGCTGGTTGGTGACCACGTGATGCATGCATTCTGTTCAGGTATTGTTGTGAAGGCGGAGTCTAGTCTGCACAAATGTATGTATCACGTGGTCACCAGCCAACCAGCTGGTTGCATGGAATATTAACGCTGACTGCACGTTATTTTCCAGCGCTCCTATCGTATCATCTCTGCTCAAGACTCATCAGCACATCAATCAGCAAATCAGCGTCATCATCCCCCATCTACCGTATACCACGACGACACCCATCAGCATTCCGTGCAACACTCGTCCTACGACAGCGACCCACAATTGCCACTGAACATCTATCAGCAGAGAAATCAGCAGCAACAATTTCCCTTTGGAGAAAGTCAGCAAAATCATCATGCAAACGCACCGAATGCGGAGAAACGCCATCATTACGGTTCATTAACTATGGTGACACTGAAGGCGGCAGACTCAAACCAGCCAATCAGCGCACGGTCCAGTTATGAGGCTGATAATCAGTATCTGTTGGCACAAGATGATGTGCCACTGATGGAAATTGCGCACCTGGAAGTTACTGCGAGACAGCAGGTTTTGGTTTTTTTTGCTTCTTTTTTTGCGTTCTATGTTTTTGAGCCTCAAGGAGAGCGACAAAATATAATAATTTATACATTTACATTTCGCTTATGAAGCCGAGTTGCAACATTAGGTAGCAGTCCGCTATGAACAGTTTTTTCATTCTTAAAAAATCTTCATATGCACTTCAGTCTTGCTGTTGCTGATTGGTTGGTATTGCAACTAACAGCTGTTGTTGCTGTTAGGCTGCAACTGACAATTAACATAATGAGATTTATGTGTACAGGGTAGTTCAATAGTATGTTTCACTAATTTGTTTTTTTATGGCTGCCAGTTGCACACTTTTGAACTACCCTGTAACTCGAAACATCACAGTAGTCACCCTCGTGGCCTGGTGGTAGTGCGTTAGACTACAGTCTGTACGCTCGGGGGATCGAGCCCCGCCGAGGGGTGTATAGGCACTTAATGACAGAGAAAACTCGATGGTCGCCCTACTCAATGGCGTTCTGTACGCTTCTCTGGGTTAGCCCTGGCTAAAAACATCGCCTAAAAATCACAACAACAACAACAACAACAATAACAACAACAGTATTTTGTATCCACAAAACAACCTCTTTCAGGCTCGCCTACCCTCACCCTCTCTCCCGAGCGGTATGCAACCGCATTCCATTCAAACTCAGCAACCAATCAGCGCAGCGCTTGAAATCAACGCTGATCATCAGTATTTTGACGTCCATTCAACTCAACAACAACAACAGCAACATCGGCGTGCCCGGCCGGCTGATGTTTCACCGCTCGCTTATCATTCTGCCCAACATTTGGCGGGTGCGGTCAGAGAACCGCCGAGCTATACAGAGGCATTGTATAAGAAAGCTACGCCCATTCATGAGGTATGCTGTGTTCAAGATACCGTTCAGGTTACCGAATCCCAAAAACAGTGCGATATGAAATGATTTTTTTAGATTTTAGATTTTAGATCACTGTAGAAAGACACTACTAACGCTGAATAAAAATCATCTTCCTTACATAATTTTATTGAAACATTAACCACCCTTATTAACCAGTCGGCATCATTGGCACCATTTTTTGCAGGCTCGCCCACGGTGGACTACGGTAGCAGGCATGGAGCCAAGCACGGTAGCCCAATTGAGTCAGTTGACCCGTCAACAGCCAGTTACACAAGCAGTCAGCGAGCCGAGATTGACTGAAATGGTGAGGTATTTTTTTACAGGTATGTTTTTGCACTGTCTGCCTACAATGCAGCTCAAGCTGAAATCAAGTTGTTTAAAAAAATATACAGTTAGATTCTACTTTGTCAAATACACGCTGCAATGTTTCAAGATGTATTTATAACCTGCAGTTAATGGAAATTTTGTTCAATGCGCGTCACCGATGCGAAACCGAAAGAACTGTTCATCGTCCATCCAACTCAATTCAACACACTGTGTCGTCAGCCAAAAGCAAAAAAAACGAAAAAAACAGCGAGCCCGCCAATTTCCAACTACTATTTTGGTATTCATTCTTCAAGATCATTGCACTCACAACCCGTCCCTGTCCACAGACCCCACAGCATCGTCTGCTGGCCCCCGCCGGCGTGCCCCACTACGGCGCCCACCTGTTGTCCGACCAGCATTCCGCCCAGCAACGCGGCCACAGTCCGCCCCCGCCGTCCGGTCTGAGTCTGTCGACGAATCAGATCACGAGTCTGCTGCACTCGATGGACGAGGACCAGCGGGCGAATGTGTTGCAGGTTGGGGGAGAGTTTTTTCTGTTTTTTTGTGGTTTTTGTTGATTTTTGACCAACGAGTTAGAGAGAATTTAAAAAATTATCTTTCATACGGCTGCGCAATATAAGTAAATTAAAAGCTTTTTTTTGCGAAATGTTTTTTCACTTCTCTTTTTTATTACTTTGTATGGCGCACACATGAAAATACCATTGATTACTCAAACAGTCATTACTCAGCTGCAAACTTTCTGAAATTTTATTATTTTTCGGTAGATTGGTTTGGCTACGTTTTTGGCATTTTGTGCAACTTATGAAACATTCGTTCGATTTCTGCTGACAACTTGTCAACCGATAACGACCGGTTTTTTTCAGCAACTTCTCGATGCGAAACACCGCCGCGAGGGTTATGGGGCACATAAAGCGACCTCAGTTAGTAGCATCAACACACCACATCATCCAATCACATCAGCTGCCTGTTTTCCCTCCGTTAGCGGCACATCAAACAGGTTTGTTTTTTAGTCTGAACATTTGTAGAACCGAAAAAGTATATTCAGTTCAAAACGTTTTTTTTTGTTGCGTAATTTTGTTCCCGAACTACGAAAAAGCATAAAAGCACTCCGGTAGAAGGTTCCTGGTGGTGTTTTTTGTGAAATACGACAACAAAGAAAGTTCGAAACGATATAAAAAACCTTTTCATAAACTAAAAACTTCACTCTCAATGCCACTCTTTTGGTGAATTTTCAGATTTCACAACTATGAAAACGTCCCACCAAATCTGTTGCCAGCTCCAACACTCGCGACGCAGGGCAGACCCACCACGTCAGCAGTCGCCAGCCAATCAACGGCCGGTAGCGGAGGTTTGTAAAAGCTGCTGCAATTCATTTCTTTTGTTTTCAGAATCTGAAATCAGAAAAACAATGGCATCAGAGTTTTATTTCTTGCGTTTTTAATATGGTAATTGTTATATCGTTTTCGATTTCTATTTTTTGTATTCAACGCAGCAAAAAAGCTACAGGCATTGCAGTTACATTTGAGATGGCACATTTTACACTAATTCTGAAACATTATAACATCAAAAGAACTTGTTCACAGAAAACTATCCGAAAATAATGCAGTAAGCAACAAAAAAACCCCAAGAAAACCACCCAAATACCAGCTATATTGCCCCAATTCCGCGGCAGGTCTCTACCACAAGAAGCAGTACACGCCCGGCTCACGCACGCAGCCGCTGCGGCATTTCGGATCGCCGGGATCGAAGATCGGCCGGGTTCAGTCGTTGCACGGCTATGGAGACGTTGGGATGATGCGTATGCAACAACAGCAACAGGAGGTACGGGGATGGTATGAGGATGGTGTGCACTCTGTGATGAACACAGTAATGTTGCACACACTCGCAAACACACTGGCACACGTGCACTCGCAAACACACAGGCACACGCACACACAGACTCGCAAACACACAGGCATACGCACACACACACACACACATATCAGATACACTCGCAAACACACGGGCACACGCACACACTCGCAAACACACAGGCACACGCACACGCATACACACACACACACTCGCAAACACACAGGCACACGCACACGCACACACTCGCAAACACACAGGCACACGCACACGCACACGCACACACTCGCAAACACACAGGCACACGCACACGCACGCACTCGCAAATACACAGGCACACGCACACGCACGCACTCGCAAATACACAGGCACACGCACACGCACGCACTCGCAAATACACAGGCACACGCGCGCGCAGCATGTGCCATCATAACAGAGTGCAATATGTTCAAACCAGCGCTGGTACTGTTTCGGGATGCAGGAAAAACGATCGGTCATATTTGAGATGTTCGCACTAGAAAAGGACTCACTGAAACATTAGAAAAGAATACCAAGAGCGTGATACTTTTTGACCAGTGTATGTAGGTAATGTTTCAGTTGTGTAACAAGTAGTAAAAGTAAATGGCAACGAGTGATTTCAGAAGTTGGTGAATTGTATTCCTGCCTCGTCTAAAATTACCGTAAAAATTAGAGATGCAAAAATAGCCGCAAGAAAATGGAAAGGCGAAATCATGACAAAAACTGCAGAGTCGTTGCAAAAACACATCGCGAAATTTGAGTTTTCTGGAAATATGTTTTTTGCGGTCATTTTGGATTTATCATGTTGCTTCGTTGGCAAATGTTCCATGAAAACATCGAATCTGTCCATTATTTCAACACCAGTTTCGAGGTCCGCAACTAGCGGTATGCAGCAGTATGTTCCCGCCCCGCTACCATCCTAGCGGTCCCCACTCAGCCATACTCACAACACCTAAGCATCCTTCATTAGCCACTCTTTTTACCATAACAAACATCCCACAATCATCATAATCTTTCATTTCAGCTACTCCACCGTCAGCAATTAGCGGGCGGCCCGCGGTTGTACCCGCCCAGCTACGACCAAGCGGTCACCAGTATTCAGCAGCGGAATTCCGCCCCGCCCACTGATTCGCTGAGCAACGTGACGCAGCACTGGCCTGCTGATGTGGCGTTCTCCGGTGCATCTGCTGGTGGTCTACTCCATCAGCAGCCATCAACTGCATACCATCATCAACCCGTGCCGCCGGCCAGGTCCACCAGCATGCAGGTTTGGCGATTTTTTTGATTATTTTTTACCTTGATTTTTATTTTGAATTTTTCATTTTGCTGATCAGTTTCAGTTGGATTGGAAAGCATTTGCATTCATCGGCAGAGTCAGCAGATCACCACGTGGAAATGTGAATTTCATTTCAATTTATCGGTGCATTGCGGAAATGTTTCAGAAATCTATCATAAGCATTCACCTGTCAATTCCTGAGCAGTGCTTGAAAAAATTCGAGTTTGCAAATGCCAATTTCTCCCAACTACAGATTACAAACCATAAAAGAAAAGCAAGAAAAAAAACCAAAACTCACTAAACCCAACAGAACTCGCCTCGCGCCGGCGCCGACTACAGTGATGCGGCTCTGTTCGACATCAGCATGCAACATCAACCACCATCATCAACCGGCCTAATGGCACATCAGCAACGCGTCATACCCGCTACATCAGCAAGCAGCTCCTCGACTAACGTCTTGTCCGAGAACTGCCCGGAGTGCCAGAAACAGCTGCATCACGGTCGCGACCCGACTCTGAAATCGTCGATGGCGCAAATCTTCTCGGCCGTCACGAAGCAGAAGCAAAAGCTGCCGTTCATACATTCGTTGCTGAGTGAGAGTGCCACGAATGGTGCGGTCAATCAGTTGCCGTCTAGTGCGGCGACCGCCGCTGCCGCATCAGACGCACATCAGCCTCCGGACCGACTGTGCACCGAACATCAGCAACATCAGCAACATCAGCAGCACAGTGAACGGGCGCCGCAGATGAAGTCGACCATGCCCGCGAGGGTGCCGATCTCGGGTATGTCGCGGGGTTTTGAGGAGTTGGAAATGACGACATCGGAATAGAATATTTCACTGGATGGGCCAGCCAGACAGCGTGCCAACTTGAAGGAACTGAACAACAACCGTTGTTTGCAGTAATAATGGCTTTACACTTGAAATTTATGTCTTATGTTTACGATCTTTCAGGTGCGGTAACAGCGGGCGGCCCAATCAGACGAGCGTACCCGCATCACGGCCCGCCACCGACGGCCTACCGTGGCTTTGGCCCGCCTCCTGCGCGACCGTTAAGTTGGCACGAGTCATTTTTGGACGAAATGACTCTACGACAGTTGGACTTTGGACTGGAACACGTAAGCAGAGCGGTTGGGTGTGCTACTTGCTGATTGGGTACACATTTGGAATCTGCTGATTTTGATGACTCATTCGTGTTATCGGATGTTGTTGTTTTTCACTTGTCGGTAGCTATTTTTTTACGATCAAATGAATATGTTACTGAAATACTGAACTCTCTAGAAATTGAACGATCGTTCTCCTTGAAACATTACAAAACAGTTATTATCTTTAACATGGCTGCGCTGTTTCCATTATTCTTTGCGTGAAAGTTTCTCAAAATTGACAAAATTCAAACATTCTCTGGCTTGATATTCGGCTATTTTGCAGCAATTTGCTAATGGACGACAATGAATGTTATTTTTTATCCTTTAATTCTCTTTTGTCACTGTTGATTTTTGAACCACGAATTTCGTTGACCCATCGGCAATTTGTATGTACTCTTTACTTAATAGGGTAATTGAAACATTACCCAATAAGCACTGATTCCAACAGAAAATTTCATGCGTTGCGCAGATTTTTATTTGCAAATAAAATATCAGGCGTATCAAATAATTACTGATTGGCTGGCTCAGGCTGATAGAAAGTCATATGGTCAATTAAGCTTGTCGCATAGTTCAAATGAGCAGAAAATCAGCTTAGTGTTTAGAAATTTGCTCTTGGCGAATATGATTGTGATACATGTACAGTACGTTTCATTAAACCTGTCATTTTTTTGGCAGAATATAAATACCGCGAAAAAAAGAGAAAAAAAGACCGCGTTATGAAAATGGCATATTTTGCCACAAATGGAGTTCTTCCCTACAAAACCCGATTCCGGTTCGTTTTTCTTCAGTTAAAAATTTCGTGGGCTCTGTATTCTGCCAAAAAATGACAGGTTCAATGAAATATTCTGTACATGTTTGCATTTTGATCAACAAATTTTTGAAAAACATCTCAAGATCCCGTTCAGCTTTCAATTTATTTAGGAGCTGCCTCACTCCAGTGCCGCCAGCATACCACCGGTCACTTATCCACCGTACTCGTCAGCAGCGGAGTTGCCCGCTCACCCTTCCGGTCCCGCTCAAGTACCCCATCAGACCGGTCCGAGTTACCCGTCGCGGGTACCGTTTCCACACGAATGGGAGTCGATCATCGCACAAAATCAGCAACAACATCAGCAACATCAGCAACATCAGCAACAACACGGCGAAACACAACAACAAGCTGGCCTGCCATCCGCGGCAATCCGTGCGCCGCCCGCCTACCACGACACCGCCGCACCGCATCCACCAATCAGCATGCTGAATCCGATGCTGTCGACCAATCAGCGGTACGCGTCCGTGCCGAACCTAGCGCTCGCCGCGGCCGCCGGCGCAAACGCCGCCCAGTTGGACGGGTATTACCGCTCGCAGCAGCACAATCTCGGCGGCATACTCGACCACTACGACCTGCCAGTGCCCGCACAGAGCGCACTAGCCCCGCCGCCCGCCAGTTTACCGCCGCTGATGCCGCCGCCGCCACCTTATTCACTGTCGCTGCAACATCAGCCGCCCGTCTCGGCACCGCCGCAAATGTCGCACGCGCACGTCTTCGGTGGAATGAGATGATTTTCGGTCGTGCGTCTGTTAATGATGTTTGTTCAAACCTGTCACTTTGTCTCAGATTTCAAAGCTGGCGAATCTCTGAATTATGAAAGGAAGAACGAATGTATCGGATTTTGATCGAAACTGTAGCTGAATAGGTTTTCTTGCAACCCCGGTTTTTTTGGTTCATTTTCGATCTCGATCACTGTGTTCTGCGAAAAAAGTGACAGGTTTGAACAAACGTATTGTATTTTTTTGTGGTTTCACTGAGAAAACATAACTTGGACCTGTGTGTATACGTCTGTTGTAAGACAATCTCCAAGGTTGAATATAGCTGCACAGTCACAAACAAACACACAGGCACTATGTACATATTAGCATACCACAGCGCGTGTGTCAGCCTGTGTGTTTCTGTGTTAGTGTGCTATATTAGAGTTGCCTGTTTTCAGGCAAGGACTTTTTTGGAACCACGCGATATTCGATGTATTTAGATTCATTTTTCATTGTTAGATTTTTTTGTCGCATTCGTATGATTATGATTCTCCTAAACAGCCACGAATGTTGTGGGTGCCGTGTAGATTCAAGTGTTGTTGTAATTTTTATGAGCACAATGAAAATCAACTGTGAATGTGCTATTTTTCTGTGTTGTGATTCCTGTGTCAGTTTGTGAGATTCGTTGGTTTTTGTTAAGTTTGACACAATTCTCTTTTGTTTTTTCTTGTAGTGTATGCTGTTTTGGTTGCTCTGCATTGGTTTCACCTGTTGGAATCGTTTGTGAACACTGTGCTATAGTTCTAACATGAATACTATGCTTGGATCATTGCTGTTTTTTATACTGAACCAGAACAGCAAACCACACACTGTCGAAAATCAAAAATCGAAGAAGAAATCTCGTTTCAAATACAAAAGCTTAAAATTCGGCAAAATCAAAAACTTCATTCAGTGTTTCAGTTTTTTTGTTTTGTTTTGTGATCATTGCTGGGATATAAAAAAGAATATGTGAAAAAAATACTCTACAGACAGTTAGGTTCGTTTCTGTTTGCTGTCTGTTTGAAAGGATTTTCTTTTTTCTTCAAAAATTGTGTTCAGTTTTAGTTTTATCAATGTGAAATTTTCAATACGGCTCATGTCTTTATGCAACCGCCATGCGCTTGTGTCATCCACGTACTGCACTTTTTCAAATTATGAATAAGTTTGAATTCTTTTTGAATAAGCCATCGAAAACTATAAAATCAGATTTGTTGTTTTTTTATTGCTGCATTTTTATTCTTGCCGTGATTTTCGCTTTGAATCTAACTTATTTCATCAACTTTTATTTGCTGTAGTTTTCTGTTGTGGAATTCCATTATTCATATTTTTAGTACAATTGACTGATATTACGAATACAATTCTATTTTGAAGTTTCAATTTGAAGTAATTAAGAACGTGTATATTCTTCAATGATAATGACAACAATAACAATAGAATAAATCTGAAACAATACAACGGTCGGACAGAGCACTATATGTGCAACTCATATCAATTGGTTTTCGCATTTGAATTTGGAAATCAGACGCAGCCAATCAGTGTGCCGGATTCCGTATGGAAAACACAAATTCCATGATTTTTGAATATTCTTGCAAACATATACAATGTATGGGTCCTGCTAACATGCACGTGGGCAAGTATCATTGTTGCACAAACATGCGTTTTACAGCGTTTACATCGTTTCAAAACTACGGAATGGCCGATTGAACATGGCAGCTTTTTTCAGGGTGCAAGGAGCGCGCGAAATTTGAATGAAAAAGAAAAGACGTTAAGAACCCCAATTGTGTGTCAATTTTGACGTGTTTTTTTAAGCTGATTGATTCTTTCGTGCTATTCTGTTCATTTTTTGCACTTGCACACAATATTGAGAATTATCTTGGCATTCTAGAAAAAGGCAACTCCTAGTCTGCGACTGATCCCGCCTTGATGGGCTGCCTTATTTATTCGGCCATACTGTACTCACTTCCTGTTTCTTTTGTGTCTGCTCCGAATTTAGAAGAAGAGGTCCCATCCAGAAGTTTCTTGCAAATGGTCAGAGTAGCAATACAAATCGTGGTGTTTACATCAACCAAAAAACATTTGCCAAATATTCCGCTTGAATCAGTTTTGTTGCTCATCCTCGACGATCATAGACGACAGCTTTCGCTGGCGTTTTTTTTTCTTAATTGTTAATTTGAATATATATTCTCAAGATCAAAAACATACAGGACATCAATGTCTCCATGCGAAACAATGGAAAAATGGAGCGACCTAGATTGATAAGTATCCGGGTTGTTTTCACAAAATACATTAAAAACGTGTTGTTGTTCACACGTATTTTCAGATTTACACTTGTGACCGTGTCGTTGGATCGTAGATGAGGTGATTTATGCGGTATCTTTGGTGTCTTTGCTGTGTTTCTCCTTGTCGCAAAGGCCATTTATAAAGACAAAACGTATAAAGGCCATATATACAAGATAAAAAAATTCGATTTCAGATAATAATCTGTATCTGCGAATTCAGTTCAACCTTCACAAAAAAGTGAAAATCACTCATTTGCACTTTTTTCCAAAATGCCAAGAAAACAGCTACCGCTTGAGCTAGCACAAGTGCTGTATGATGCTACAGTTAGTCACGAGGTAAGTATTTTCAGATGTCCTTTTTTTCACGTCTACATTTGGTGAACATGTCCAACAAAATTTGCTGGCGATTGACACGCGCTATGGCCAACACTGTGCAAAGTACGTTAATTTGTTTATTAATCTCAGTTTTATTGTGGATCAATAACGACGACGGAAATAAAAACAACACATTCACTAAAAATTTTGTTGTCACATGAGACAACAACAAACGCAACAAACACAAATGCAAGTGAAAAAATATAAGTATAACCGTCGTTTTTCAAAACGATGATCGCGTTTCTTCCTTTTCACTGACTGAGCATCGAACGGCATGTAGAATGTTATTCGCTTTTCTCAGCTGCCGTTTGCCCACAACTGAAAAAACAAACAAACACACGACAAGTTTTTTTTAATTTATATGATCATCTATCGAATATGAGTTTTTGAAAACCGAAGTGTACTCTGTTGTGGGTCGTGACAAAACACCAACCCAACCCAACCCAACCCAACAGTGAAAAACGTGACAAAACACCAACCCAACCCAACCCAACCCAACACAACCCAACACACGCGTGACAAAACACCAACACCAACTGTTGGTGTTTTTTTAAAAAAATTTTAAAATTTAAAAAATTGGGTTTTGGGAGTACGGTAACGACTCCTAGGATGACGGTAACGACACCACGGGTTACGGTAACCCTGTAGTGGGTCTTGACACGATTTTTTCAAAATCACCCTGATCGTCACGAAAACTTACTAGAATGTTGGAAACCGTTCAGATAATAGCGGGAAACATTCGTATGTTCAAAATACAAGGGTTACGGTAGTTTTTGGGTCTTGACACGAAGTTGCTGAAACTGCGTTTTTTCTTTGAAATAGCTGTTAAATTTGTTTCAGAAGCATGCGGCATTGTCATAAAACGTCAAATTTGGAGTTCAAGGATTACGGTAACCCTGTAGTGGGTCTTGACACGATTTTTCCAAAATCACCCTGATCGTCACGAAAACTTACTAGAATGTTGGAAACCATTCAGATAATAGCGGGCAACATTCGTATGTTCAAAATACAAGGGTTACGGTAGTTTATGGGTCTTGACACGAAGTTGCTGAAACTGCGTTTTTTTCTTTGAAATAGCTGTTAAATTTGTTTCAGAAACATGCGGCATTGTCATAAAACGTCAAATTTTGAGTTCAAGGATTACGGTAACCCTGTAGTGGGTCTTGACACGATTTTTCCAAAATCACCCTGATCGACGCGAAAACTTACAGTCGAACTCAATAAAATGTGGAATCAGCTGATTGGTCGGCCGAGGGGAGGCTGCTCACACTCCGCACCCTTCTTTTTTCGTGGATCTGGATTCTATTGAATCGTGTTTCGTTTGAATGAGTGTGAATTTCCAGCACCCTTTTCATGCTAAAAATAAACTCAAAGGGTTGGAGAACTGCGAAATTCAATTTTTTTTATTCAACAGCTCAAAATGCATTTTTACTGACGACGACGACGACGACGACGTCGTCGCTTAATTTTTACGTGTGAACATAAAGACAAAAGCCTGAAATGAGTGCGCCGTGTAGCCAGCTGAAGGGGGTTTCATTCCAAGCTGACCGGTCGACATGCGTCCGCAATTTAAAAATGCGTTTCGACCTCGCGGACGACGACGACACGACGACGACTTTGCTTTCATTTTTCATTTTCACCGTTTTCAAGTTGTTTTTGGTAAGCTGTTCCTTTACTTGGTGCACGCAGCAAACCATGCACAGCGCACTCCTTTCAGGTTTTTATTTTTCAGTCCACACGCAAAAACTAAGCGACGACGTCGTCATCGTCAGTAAACAAAAAAATACATTTTGAGTTGAGTTGTGGAATAAAAATTTTCTAAATTTCGCAGTCTCTAACCTTTGAGTTTATTTTTAGCACAAAAAGGGTGCTGGAAATTCCTAAAAACACGTTTCAGTAAAATCCAAATCCACGAAAAAAGAACGGTGCGGAGTGTGAGCAGCCTCCGCTCGGTCGACCAATCAGCTGATTCCACATTTTAGTGAGTTCGACTGTACTAGAATGTTGGAAACCGTTCAGATAATGGCGGGAAACACTCGTATGTTCAAAATACAAGGGTTACGGTAGTTTTGGGGTCTTGACACGAAGTTGCTGAAACTGCGTTTTTTCTTTGAAATAGCTGTTAAATTTGTTTCAGAAACATGCGGCATTGTCATAAAACGTCAAATTTGGAGTTCAAGGATTACGGTAACCCTGTAGTGGGTCTTGACACGATTTTTCCAAAATCACCCTGATCGTCACGAAAACTTACTAGAATGTTGGAAACCGTTCAGATAATGGCGGGAAACACTCGTATGTTCAAAATACAAGGGTTACGGTAGTTTTTGGGTCTTGACACAGCTATTTCAAAGAAAAAACGCAGTTTCAGCAACTTCGTGTCAAGACCCAAAAACTACCGTAACCCTTGTATTTTGAACATACGAGTGTTTCCCGCCATTATCTGAACAGTTTCCAACATTCTAAAAAGTTTTCGCGACGATCAGGGTGATTTTGGAAAAATCGTGTCAAGACCCACTACAAGGTTACCGTAATCCTTGAACTCAAAATTTGACGTTTTATGACAATGCTGCATGTTTCTGAAACAAATTTAACAGCTATTTCAAAGAAAAAACGCAGTTTCAGCAACTTCGTGTCAAGACCCAAAAACTACCGTAACCCTTGTATTTTGAACATACGAATGTTGCCCGCTATTATCTGAATGGTTTCCAACATTCTAGTAAGTTTTCGTGACGATCAGGGTGATTTTGGACAAGTCGTGTCAAGACCCACTACAGGGTTACCGTAATTCTTGAACCCAAAATTTGACGTTTTATGACAATGCCGCATGTTTCTGAAACAAATTTAACAGCTATTTCAAAGAAAAAACGCAGTTTCAGCAACTTCGTGTCAAGACCCAAAAACTACCGTAACCCTTGTATTTTGAACATACGAGTGTTTCCCGCCATTATCTGAACAGTATCCAACATTCTAGTAAGTTTTCGCGACGATCAGGGTGATTTTGGAAAAATCGTGTCAAGACCCACTACAGGGTTACCGTAATCCTTGAACTCAAAATTTGACGTTTTATGACAATGCCGCATGTTTCTGAAACAAATTTAACAGCTATTTCAAAGAAAAAACGCAGTTTCAGCAACTTCGTGTCAAGACCCAAAAACTACCGTAACCCTTGTATTTTGAACATACGAGTGTTTCCCGCCATTATCTGAATGGTTTCCAACATTCTAGTAAGTTTTCGTGACGATCAGGGTGATTTTGGAAAAATCGTGTCAAGACCCACTACAGGGTTACCGTAACCCGTGGTGTCGTTACCGTCATCCTAGGAGTCGTTACCGCACTCCCAAAACCCAATTTTTTAAATTTTAAATTTTTTAAAAAAACACCAACAGTTGGTGTTGGTGTTTTGTCACGCGTGTGTTGGGTTGTGTTGGGTTGGGTTGGGTTGGTGTTTTGTCACGTTTTTCACTGTTGGGTTGGGTTGGGTTGGTGTTTTGTCACGACCCCTCTGTTGTGACACCACTATTTTTAGTTATGCGACTGATGCTTCAGAAGTAGAGCTCAACAAAAATCACCAGAGCATTTATTTGTTTTAGTCACCTTTAATAAATCAAGGATGAAGCATACTGGTACTGATTTTGTTTGGATGAAGGCAAGTGTTTGCATCTCTTGCAGATTGCTCAGCGCGTTCAAGCCTGAAATATTAGTGTTTGCATGTTTACATCGGAGATGCAAAAATCAAAATGCCTTTTATTAATAAATTCTTGTGGATTTATTCAAACGTGTCCGGACTAACACGACGTCATTTGCTTAAAAAACGCCCGTTTGTCAACGTACAGACACTAAAATTTCAGTTTGGCTTGACTGATTCGACATTCACCATTTGTTTACCGGAAGAAATCGGCTACGGAAGGTCTGGTTTGCTGTGTCGACAAGCGCATGTTTCGCGGCACAGACGTCATTTCAGTGGGACACGTTTAAAAAAAATAGGTCTTACCTGATGTAAAACTTTGTGAACTCGATTGTGTTAGTCCGCCGAATTGTTTTGTAGTTTAACGTTTTGTGCATCAGGACAGTGCCTGAAAAAAATGCGGGTCGTGGGTCGTGAGTCACGGGGCCCTAACCCTAGTCATGACCCGCCCTTTCGTTTGTCGTTTTTCTGAAAAGTTAGAACGGCATGTTTAGTTTCACGCGGCCGCACGGTTTTTTTTACTACGGTATGGCCGGTTAAACATGGCAGCTTTTTTCAGGGTGCAAGGAGCGCGCGAATTTTGAATGAAAGAAAAAAAGACGTTCAGAAACTGAATTGTGTGCCAAATTTGACGCGTTTTTTTAAACTAATGGATTATCCGCGCTATTCTATTCATTCTTCATCACTTGTACATATGATTGGGAATTACGTTGGCTTTTTTGAAAAAGACAACTCCTAGTCTGCGGCTGATCCCGCCTTGATGAACTGCCTCATTTATTCGGCCATACTGTACCTTTTTGTTTTTACTTCGGGGGACAACAATAAATACACAATAACTATAAATTGAGAACATACAGTGCCCACCATAATAAGTGGACGCACGCGTGCACCGTGGTGCAGGAGTGTGCACGCATGTGCACGCAGCTTTTCATGTGTTGAACATAGGCACAGATCCCGCCCCCTCAGAAAATTTTCTGTGTGCTGCTTGCGGCCGTTTGCGTGCACCAAAGTTCGCCCAAGCCACCGTTTTTGTTGAAAAACACGAATGTAACCAAGAAATGGGGCACCGGAAACATTTTTATGTGCCGTTTGTAGTATGTTGATTTCATTTTTGTGAAAAAATTTGATCACTAAAACAAAAGTCATCATAAATTTGTGTTTTGTCGTTTTTCACACTGTTTTTTATTGCGAGCCCACCGATGTTGATTAAAACAACACCCAACAACAAACGACACATCAACGTGTTCCCGCTACTCTGCTGAGTTGATTGAGTCATGGCTTATTAAAATTGGCTAAGGGAATCGTGAGCTGGGCGACATTTTCATTTTGATACTGCACGCAAACGCACGCAACCGAACGCAGGCATTTTGAGGGGGGGCAAGCATACTTTACGTGTTGAAATGTTGTGACTGCGTGCGTGCACTTAGGTGCACCTGCGTGCGCACAATTGCACGCGTGCGTCCACTTATTATGGTGGGCACTGTATTTTAAACTCTTAAAAACACACAAATGTTTTCATGACACAAACGACATGATTTAGTGTTCGAAAAATAATGATAATAAATCGTAGCTTTCCTTAAACAACTCGAGGTGGTCCTAGCACTGGTCAACAGCTGACAAATGATCTATTTCAGGAGCATAGTGCCAAGAAAAGTTTCTCAACACGTCGGAATCCGAAATTTAGCCAATTTGATCTGGCTGATCTGCCATTGGGATGACTCCATACTACTTTGCGGCGTAATCTCGCGGCAATAATCAGTCTTCTAAGTCCATAATCAATGTTAAACTTCCAAACATATATATGTCAAGCTTGGCATTGATGCAAGAATGTCCTCTAACGTGCAGTCGATGATCTCATTACATTCGGTGTTCCAACACTGCATTCGCGAGATTTTCTAAAAAAGAATTGCCTAATAAACGTTGCGTGTAAAGAAGGAACACGAATAAAAAACATACCATTGCACTCATGAATAACAGCTCAAAGCATATGCCAAGTTCTTCATAGTCGCAGACCACGGTTCGAATCGATTACCAAAAAAATGATGTTTTCAACTTTGAACGATGAAAGTGCCACAGAACGCGTGTGGTAAAGTAACCGCATCTGCTCTTTAGTTTCACTCTCATGCAGTCATACACTCATGAAAAATGTTTTTTTCAATTAAACTGTTTTATTTCAGCTTCAAGTTTTAGATCATCTTCTGCCATATCTTGAATAACTGCTGTACACTTGTTGAGCGTTGCTTTAAAAATCCAATAATCAACTTTTCTTTTGTCGCTCTTTCAGTTTAGCCTCCATTCGCATTTAGTTTTGTTTTCGCAGAATGTTTCTCGCCATTTTTCTGTTTCTGCTTTGTTTCTTCTTACTTCTTGTTTTTTTTGAAACAAGTTTTCGGCGTCACATGATTCGCTGCAACTGATTGCCTGGCTGTAGTTGCTTTTGTCGCTCCCTCATACTCGTTAATATTCGCCTTTGCTCTGACCGCCACCCACCGATTGATTCATATTGCTCTTCTTTATCTGATTGTTGTTGTTGTTGAATCCATAATTGTGCGTTTGTTTACTTTTTCTTCTTCTTGATCTTCTTTTTTCATCACCACTCACGCCTTACCAGCATCTTATCTGGAACAATTGAAAGAACTGATAACTTAAAGTATCTTATGACTGAAATTATGAATTCTTACCGTACACAGCCGGGGAAACCTTGACCTTTTGATGAATTTACTGTACAGTCAATACTTTCGTGTCCTGGATTATTCTCCAAAAGAACAATAAAATTGAGAATGAAATGAAATGAATAATATATCTAGATACGTAATCAACCATGAGAATATAAAACAAATTTCGGCAAGATAGAGATTGTGTTTGTTATTACAGGAGTAAGTCAAGATGGGAAAAATCTATGCATGTGGTTGACCTTGTATAAACGAAAAAGAAATCCAGCGCAATAAAGGCAAAGAAAAGTGAGATGTGATCCGAAATGACGTGCTGTAACCAGGGTGTTTCCTCCCACCCCCAAAATTTTTTGTTGCGATTTCAGGGGCTGAAACCGGGACCAAAGGGGGGTTTTCGGGTACGCTGAGTTCAAAAATCTTATTTACAAGTTTGCTCGACGCTTCTACTGTGCCCTAAACGCGTATGCCGTGGGGATGAGGAGGTAAAATACCTTGATAATCAATTGTAAATGAAAAAACGCGCCACAAGGAACCTGAAATCTTGTTACAAATACAAATCGAGGTCGCTGAGTCCGAATATGACGTTTATTTTTTCATACGAATTACTCCGCGCCCTAAAAATGGCTTTTATAGGGACGGAAAGGGAAAAATTTGAAAAAAATCGGAAACTAGCCAAAAAAAACTGAAAACTAAGCCATAAACACAAATCTAAGTCGCTGAGTCCGAATATGACGTTTATTTTGACATACAAATTACTCCGCACCCTAAAAACGGCTTCTATAGGGACGAAAATGGGGGAAAAATGAAAAAAAACCGGAAACTAGCCAAAAAAAATTAAAAACTAAACCATAAACACAAATCAAGGTCGCTGAGTCCGAATATAACGTTTATTTTGACATACAAATTACTCCGCACCCTAAAAACGGCTTTTATAGGGACGGAAAGGGAAAAAATTGAAAAAATCGGAAACTAGCCAAAAAAACTGAAAACTAAGCAATAAACACAAATCGAAGTCGCTGAGTCCGAATATGACGTTTATTTTGACATACAAATTACTCCGCACCCTAAAAACGGCCTCTATAAGGACGAAAAGGGAAAAAATTGAAAAAATCGGAAACTAGCCAAAAAAATCTGAAAACTAAACCATAAACACAAATCGAGGTCGCTGAGTCCGAATATGACGTTTATTTTGCTATACAAATTACACTGCACCCCAAAAAAAACAACCACTATAGGGACAAAAAGAGAAAAAATCGGAAACTAGTAAAAAAACTGAAAACTGAGCCATAAATACAAATCGAGGCCGCTGAGTCCGAATATGAAATTTATTTTGCCATACCAATTACTCCACACCCTAAAAACGGCTTCTGTAGGGACGAAAAGAAAAAATCAAAAAAATTGAAAACTAGACAGAAAATCTGAAAACTGAGCCATAAACACAAATCGAGGTCTCTGAGTCTGAATATGACGTTTATTTTGCCATACGAATTACTCCGCACCCTAAAAACGGCCTCTATAGGGACGAAAAGGAAAAAAAATCTATTCGGACTCAGCGACCTCGATTTGTGTTTATGGCTTAGTTTTCAGATTTTTTTTGAATAGTTTTCGATTTTTTAATTTTTTTCCTTTTCGTCCTTATATAGGCCATTTTTAGGGTGCTGAGTAATTCGTATGTCAAAATAAACGTCATATTTGGACTCAGCGACCTCGATTCGTGTTTATGGCTTAGTTTTCAAATTTTTTTTGACTAGTTTCGGATTTTTTTAATTTTTCTCTTTTCGTCCCTATAGAGGCCATTTTTAGGGTGCGGAGTAATTCGTATGTCAAAATAAACGTCATATTCGGACTCAGCGACCTCGATTCGTGTTTATGGCTCAGTTTTCAAATTTTTTTGACTTGTTTCCGATTTTTTTGATTTTTTCCCTTTTCGTCCTTATAGAGGTCATTTTTAGGGTGCGGAGTAATTCGTATGTCAAAATAAACGTTATATTCGGACTCAGTGACCTCGATTTGTGTTTATGGCTTAGTTTTCAATTTTTTTTTGACTAGTTTCCGATTTTTTAATTTTTTTCTTATTCGTCCCTATAGAAGCCGTTTTTAGGGTGCGAAGTAATTCGTATGTCAAAATAAGCGTCATATTCGAACTCAGCGACCTCGATTTGTGTTTATGGCTTAGTTTTCAATTTTTTTGGCTAGTCTCCGATTTTTCTTTTTTTCCCTTTCCGTCCCTATAGAGGCCGTTTTTAGGGTGCGGAGCAAAAATAAACGTCATATTCGGACTCAGCGATTTTGATTTGTATTTGTAACAAGATTTCAGGTTTGTTGTGGCGCGTTTTTTCAATTAAAATTGATTATCAAGGAATTTTGCCTCCTCATCCCCATGGCATACGCGTTTAGGGCACAGTAGAAGCGTCGGGCAAACTTATAAATAAGATTTTTGAACTCAGCGTACCCGAAAACCCCCCTTTGGTCATGGTTTCAGCCCGTGAAATCGCAACAAAAAATTTTGGGGGTGGGAGGAAACACCCTGGCTGTAACTGTTGTACGTTTTACCGCTTCATGCATGACTGTTGTAAATGAGCAGTAGAGAAAAACTGAAAAACTTTTCTACCGACACTTGTTGATCTTTCGCAGCCTTCAAAAAACTACGAATGCATTATTTTGCATCAAAACACTGTGATACAAAAATCAATGCTGCACAACACACTGTGATTCCGTGTGGTGCATGTATTCTGTGCATACCAGACTGCACCTCCACAGCAATGATGCACAGATCGAAGAAATGGTCTTTTTATTAGATTATGATTTTCAGACTGACATCATCAACTGAAACAGAAAATATCTTTCTTCATGTGTCATGTCACGAGTGACCAGTTCTGAGTCATGAAGTGAAACAGTTCAACGGGAAAACAATAGTTCAATAATGTAGCATGTTATCGATTCAACGTGTTTCACACTTACTATTGAACGATTTTATCGGTTATTGGGTCATTTTACTTTGTGTTCTTATTTCTGAGTCATTCGTTTATATTGTTATTATAAAATCAAATGAAACGTCTTCACAAACTACTTGGAACAATAACAGAAATACTTTAAGACAAAAGGACCACCTTGGAAGCCCAAAACGCACACTAGAACTGACGGTTTTCACACAACAAAAATAAAGTTTCATGGACTGACTGATGTTTCAAGCTCAGTTTACAGATTACAGCGCAAGCTGAAGATATTGATTGAAACACAACCAACTAACAAAAACTACGATTCACGATTCAATACGATTCAACTTTACTAATCTTTACTAGAAGCAGTCAGAGAGAAATGACGTCATATAATACATAGTCTAACTCTACAGTGGCGGCCATAAGTGTTGGAAGCTGCACGCGAGTGTGCTGCGTATTTCGCACGTGTTGCATCAGCCGTACAAACGAATTTATGGGCAACGTTGGGTCGAAAAGTGTCCCGTGAACCTAAAGTTGCCCATAAATTCTTATAATAGCGTTTGTACGGTTGATGCAACACACGCACAATACACAGCACTCACGCGCGCAGCGTTCCAACACTTTTAGCCGCCACTGTATAACAAATCCAATTAGCTCATTGGTTGGTGGTCACGTGGTGCCTGGATTCGATGCAAACCAAACTCCGCCTCCACAGCAATTCATGCACTGAATGTATCCATCAAACAATCAGCTAGTTGGACACGTAAACGTGCACAGTTTTTAGACAAGGATTTCGCTTTGTGAATTCAAAAACATCTGCCTCTGACAGATTCGTATCAGAAAGGTATTTGCTTTCATGGGTTAACCAAAACGCATTAAAATTAAAACAAATGTTTCCACTTCAAAACAAAAATCTGAGCTCATAACGAATCACAATTTCAAACTCTGAAACAGCCAATCAGCGCGCCGTGAATAAAAGCGGAGTTTGACTAATCCAATGATTATTAAAAAAAACATTCGAAATGATTTACGGAATAAGCGGAAACTGACCTTATATAAATTAAAAAGTACCGTATTACCCCCAATAAACCCCCATGGTGGATTAATACGTCAGCGACTTTTAGGGGTGGGGGTTTATTGGTGGGGGGGGGGATTATTGGTGGGGGGGGGTTTATTATACAAAAATTTCTAGGGGTGGGGTTTTGTTGAAAAATGGCAAAAATACCTTGCATGGCAGGCAAGAAAGTTGCAGAAACTTCTACTTTTCACAGAGATTTCCTTTTGTAACAGCCTTTTGTAATGAAATTACCATTAACTCATCCATTTGGGGCCTTTGGTAGCACAATTTCACTAATGTCACTGCATTCAGCCACTGAATTCGCTGGGTATGTGTTTCAAACAGGTTTCCAATTAACCCCCATGGGGGATTATTTGTGGGGGGGGGGGGATTATTTGGAAACTGGTCGGGGGGTGGGGGTTTATTGGTGGGGGGATTAATGGTGGGGGGGGGGGTTTAATGGGGGTAATACGGTATTAACAACAACTGCTCAGATTGTACTTAGCGAAACAAAACAAAAAAAAAAAAAAAAAAAAAAAAAAATAAAAAAATTTAAAAAAAAAAACAAAAAATAAAAAAAACAAAAAAAAACACAAAAAAAAAAAAAAAAAAACAAAAAAAAAAAAAAAAACCCACCCAAAAAAAAAAAAAAAAAAACAAAAAAACAAACACAAAAAAAAAACACACACCGCCACAAGAACAGAGACAACCACGGGGGGCAGGAGAAAAAAACAAAAAAAACAAAAAAAAAAAAAAAAAGAAAAAAAAAAAAAAAAAAAAAAAAAAAAAACAGAACACAAAACAAAAAAAAAAAAGGAAAAGCCAGTATAAACAAAAAAACCAAGGGGATTACTAAAAAAAAAACAAAAAAAAAAAAAAAAACAAATGAATAAAAAAACAAAAAACAAAACAAACAAAAAAGACGACAAGACACACACCCCACACACACCCACCACAAAATATCAATACATAGATACACAACAAAAAAAAAAAAAAAAACAACAAAAAAAAAGAAAAAAAACACCAAAGTTAAGTTACTGAAATTTAGCCATTTTCAAAGTCAACAAACAAACAAATGAGACAACAATCACATTTTAAAAATCTGCACACATGTAGTTTTCATGGACTAGTTGATAGTTGATTTCCGGGCAGAAAAAAACATAATAAATAAGGGGAAATACAACGATTGAGCTGAAAATTACAAAAAAAAATTTTGTTGTATCATGCGTTTTATTTAACTGCGTTTTATGACATTAACGCGGCATCCAAGAAACAGTATTTAGTGACGCATAGCTATAGCTACGCGTACTAAATACTGCTTCGTGAATGCCCCTTAAGTTCACCCGGTAGAACGCACAAGCGCGCACAGTTTCAGAGCACAAAAGAGAACCATGTTCAAAACCCGACCACAACTTTGGTACAAAGAAGTCTTTTCTCTGAAAACCGCACACTCTCAGACAAACACACAGGCACGTACGCGAGCACACAAACGCAAAGATGTTAAACGTGTGCCAGTGTGTTTGTTTGTGGCTGTGCAAAACTAATGTGTGCATGGTTTTCAGAGCAAAAGTCACTCCAACACAGACAACAATAACAACAGTAACGAACAAACGACCAAATTGTGACAACCAAGCAACGCCAGATACAGTCAAACTAGAATTCTGCATTGTGCATGCTGATTGGCTCACTGGCCAAGCCATCACGGGCCAGACCAATCAGTGATGAGCCCAAATTCAAAAGCAGCCTGTTATTAACCAGCAGATTAATTGCGCAATAATGATTTTACAGTTTGCAGCCGCCCGTCACAATCGTGTTTCACACCAACAATGAGTACAACGGGCCCAGTGTGAATGCGAACGCGTCTAACAGTCTTCTATAAAGCGTGGTGCAACACCAGACGCTGAATTTCACCTCCAACGAGAACAACAGAAACCAGAAGGCGTATTGGAAGAGGATTTTGAATTGGTTGAACGACAATTTTCTACCGTACTCGCCCGGCATGAATTCGTCCGTCTTGTAGAATTGCTCTGTGGAAAACAAAGAAGAAAAAGATGAATTTACAGTTGAATGCTAAATTATTGGGTCTCCGAACTACATGCTGTTCATACAGTTTTATCGGAGTTTCCTGCTAATTCGCGAAATAAAATGGATGGATGGAAGAAGGCAATCAGCGTCGTCGTTGGTGGTCACGTGATGCATGCTTTCTGTGCAGAAATTGCCGTTGAGGGACCGAGTTTGGTTTGCACAGAAAGTATAAGCCACGTGCCTCACCAACCAATCAGCCGATTCCCTAAAATTCAGAGTTCGACTGCAGAAAAAAAGCTGAGAATGTGAAAACCGATCAGATTGGTCGTACTCATAATGTTTCAGGCCGCATACAAAAATCATCTGGGCTTAAGCAACCGTGATCGAAATTTTCGTTCTCTCGATCTCACTACGGCGCAATAACAAAACCATTTCAAAGGCTGATTGAGGCACCACAACAAGCAAACGCCGATGTTTGTGTGAGCGTGTGAAAAGGTTTCCAACCAGGGCAGCGGTCAGTTTCATAAAAGCTCAATAGTCCCAGTAGTGCTACACCACTAAAAGCCCCAGCAAAAGCATCAGACGACACATTTGCAGTTATAAAAAAAACTCAAACCCCCCCCCCCCCCCCACAACAACAACACCCCGGGGCCTTACCGAGCATCTGCTCCTTCTCTACGAATCTCGCGAACAGCCAATCGCGCAATGCGTCGTCGTCGCGGAACGGCACTTCCTCCGCTTTGTAGACCTGGGAAAAAACGAGTGAAAGAAAATCCGTTTTTAGGGCCCCAACGTTCGACGATGATCATTGGGCTGCATTTGATTTGGAACTAAACCGTCAGAGGGGTTATTTTCTCTTGAAACGTTTTTAGTGTTTAGTCAAGTTTTTTTAGGTGCCGGGCAGAAAAAAATCTGGTGGCTGAGGATAGGGTGCCCCCCACCACCGAGTTTGGCTAGAATCAAAAACGACATTTCTGGCGAAATAGCGTCTTTTTGTTTTGTGGAGCTTGTGAGTCTTGTGGAGCTCCCGTATTCCGCGGACAAAGTGACAGGTTTAACGAAAAGCATACAGTATGATTGCTTGCCAGCATATGCACACCGTCCAGAGCGCCCCGCTCACCTTGTAATACACGGAAATGTCTTCCTGCGTGCGTCTGGTGCCGAACCACAATTGGTCAGCCGACAGTGCCACCCCGTCTTTGTAGCCGATCGTGACGTCGAGCACGTATTTCACCGGTGGCATCGTGTCTGCAAAGTCGGTGTTTTGATGTCGTGAATTTGGACATCTGGAAAGTCTGTTGTTTTTTTTCAAGTTTTTGATGTTGTGAATTGTAAATTTTTTGTTTCATTTCATTCGGCTATTAGGTCCACAAGGAAATTACGTGAAATGTGTCTGAAAATCCTTGATTCTGTCTTCTGTACAACAAAAACAACATTTCGATTGGAATAAACTTAGGGTACAAATTTGAACCTCAATTCAAAAGAATATGCGGGCACCAGCTCGATTTACCTTCCACCGCCAATCAGCCCAATCGGTCCAACTTCATCAATGAAAGCCGGTGTCAGATTTTTTACGTCATTTGTTTTAAGCAAAGCGCGAACAAGACAGCACACGAATTGACCAACAACACGAGGCTTGATAAACCAATATAACTCTGGTTTGAAACATCACACTACTATCACTGTTGCACTAAATTATTCATTTCCAGTTCAAATATTACAACGTGGATTGGTTAAACGGAACTTTAACTGACCTGCTTCTGCGTGCTGGCTATTATGCTATTCAAAGGCTAGTCACCTGTTGAAGAATCGCCGTTATTTGCAGTCACAAACCAACATACATTCCATTTTTTGCGATTCAAAGTTTCGCATGCTCTGTAGGCTATGAATGAAAAAAAAAAACTGCCAGCTTTCAACAACCACACGTTACCTCTCAAGTATTTCTTCGTTCGAATCGCTCCCACCGTGTCCTTCAGCAGTTTGATATTCCGATTGACCGCCTTTTTCGCCTTGTCACTCAATTTATCATTCACCGGCGGTTGATTCTCATCCGATAAAGTGTCCTCGTTTTCATCCTCCACTTCCTCCCGTGGACCGATCGCATCCATGATCGCTTTGAACGCACCTAGTCTCGGCAGGGTCACATACTTCAACACCGGATAGCCGTTCTTGCGTGCGTAGCTGCGAAACACAACAACAATAAGTTACGGTATGGCCGAATAAATAAGACAGTCCATCAAGGCGGGATCAGTCGAAGACTATGTCTGTGTTTTCTTTGACCGACTTTGACTTGACTTAGACTTGTGACTCAGACTAGGCCTTTTGAGTTTTTGTGTGTTTTTTCTGTGAGAAAAGCGCAGCCTATTTCTTCTTTGACTTTGACTTCACTTGACGTAGACTTTGACTCAGAGTCAGACTAGGACTTTTGAGTTTTCTGGGGTTTCTTTTCTGAGAGAAGACTACAGCCTCTTTTCTAACTCGACACGTGATGCGTGCATTACTGTATTACTGTACAGGTGGCGTCCAGGCCTGCGCAGAATGTTTTCATTACGTATTCAGCACCAATCAGCTAATTGTATACTATGATGCAGGCAGAATAGCACCTTTTGTTTTTCCTGTCGCTGAGTAACAAAGCAACAGCTGCATCTCTGTAATAATAACCAAAAGCCTACAGCCACACCCAGCATAATAACGGTACGGTTCGAACTAATTCAGCAAATCAGCGCACGGAATTGAAAAAAAAAGAATTGTAACCTAGGAACTCACTTTTGACTGCTCTCCAATCGCTTATAGAGGAATCCGCCCTCCGGAAACAGTATCACCCACCGTCTGTCCCTGTCCCAAAAGACCTGCTTCAAATGTTGACCCAAGCGAACGATCTCCTTGTCTCGGACGTCTTTGCCTGAAATTTTTGAATGTTTTTTTTCGATTCTATCCTTCCGTTTGACGTAAAAAAAACAAGCAAAGCTTGAGACAAAACACGGTCTATTGCAGCTTGCTGCAGAAAACGCATAGCTAGCGCTGAGAATGTTTTTATGAATGTGAAAAAGAAATCACTGTGCACAAATTTTTCATAAACGCGTTATCTCTCGCTCATACTTTTGCTTTGATGAAATTTGCTCTTTCTGTCTTTTTGACGATAAATTATAGGAAGTAGCTGATAGGGTGACGATCACGTGATGCATGTATTCTGTGCAGTGCAGGCATTGTTGTGGGGGCGGAGTGTGTTCGGTACAGAAAGTATGTATCACGTGATGATCAACCAATTTGCTGATTGTCTATAATCTGGAGTTCAACGGTATTCAACACATTATCAATTTCGAACGCACCCAAATGTAGGTACTTATAGTAACGGTGAAACATTAGAGACAATTTTTAAAAGGCATTCAGCGATGCGCATAATTGAAAACAATAACCAAAAAAATTAAAAACTTGAAACAATAAAGAACAACCGACCCGAACGACAGTGCATTGTCATGGAATGTTAAGTAAAAAACAAACACACAGGCACATTGCACAATGCAAATGCGCAACATTCCCGTGCTGTGAACGGGGAGCTCTGCGTTCATAACACAGTCGCACTCTAAATTACAGGGAATCAGCTGATTCGTTGGTGGTTACGGTATGCATGCTTTCTGTGCAAACCAAACTCCGCCCCCCACAGAAAACATGCATGCACAGAAAGCATGCATGCACGAGAATACCAACCAATCAGCTGAGTCCCTTAACTTGGAGTTCGACTGCAGGACATCTTACCTTCCCAAATGAAGTGATCCCCGTGCACTTGCGAGACCACCCCGAATGGTGACCATTTGAACATGCCCGCCATCACCCACATGGCCTAAAAAACGGAAAAGTTGTTTTGGTTTTTCTTAATTTGTAAAGATTGTCTCCGTCTCCGACTTAAATAATAATTGGTACCACAAACACTGACAATATAATAAACACGACGAACTGCAGCCAATCAGCAAATTGCAAACAGACCAAATCCAATCAAACAAGAAAACCCCACAAAAAATCAGTAAAAGCCAAAAAAACGCGCCAACCTTTCTGCAGTTGCACCGAAAAGCCACTTCAAACAAGAGAAAACACCGACCGAAAAAATCAGCAACATCAGCAACAGCCGAAAAGTCCCGTGCCTACCTTCCTACAGGCGACGCCCTTCCACTGCAAGGCGGACATCAGCGTCGGCACGTCGGCCGTGCTCTGGTGGTTGCAGATGACGACGGCGCGATCCTTGATGCACTCGCTCAGGTCGTCGCCGTACTCGTAGACTGGCGTCACAAGCAGTCGGTTGGGTTTTGGTTTTTATTTTATTTCATTTTTAATTATACGCGCGCCGGTTCCGGAAACCCGAAGGTACCAAACTCCGGCGGAGACGGGCAATACTGCCCCGAGCCCAATTTTACCCTCGGCTCTGGAGGGAGTAGACCATTAGATGTTCGTTGGTCACTCTAATTTTCCACGAGTATGTCTTGTCCACAGCGAGGTTCGAACCCGGTACCTACAGAACTGTAGGCCGAAGTTCTACCGCTACGCCACGGACGCGACATTTTGAGCAGAAATACATACACGAGTTAGATCAATGGGGTTTTTGATCAGAAAAAATGATGCAAATTCCATGGTACGGAAGAGAACCCTGAACTAACACAACACTCCAAACTTGCTTCCCTGGTTGCAGGTCTTGAATGTTTCTGAAATGGACCAAATCAACTCACATATTGAAAAATGGACAAAAAGTGGCGTGACAAAAAAATGAAACACGTGGAGGAAAAGGAAAGGAGACTACGCCCTAAAAACATTTTTGAAGCACGCATGCACGCCAAAGAAAGGATTGGAACGCTTTTTTGTTTTTGTTTGTTTCATTGTTTGTTTTTGTTTGCATTCCACAGCCAAAAAGAAGTGTCACTTTGCAGAAAGAAACAAAAAAAATTGGAGACAAAAAGTTATGGAACTGGACGAAACGAGCACGAGCGAGAACGCACATCCAAAATCGCCGGCGTTGTTGGAACACCAAGAAACACTCGAAAGTGACTTGCCGACGTCGGAATTGCTGAATGTTCAACAATGCAGCAGCGCCAGCGGTAGCAGATTGCCGGTTGAGCCAGAAAAACAGCTGCAGCATCAAAATCCACCCGTGAACCTTGTTCCAAGGATTTCCGCTTCGTCGACAACAACGGATGAAAATGGACCAACCCTGTACGGCATTCTGGTTGTGCTTGGGTGAGTTTTTTTTTATTTCGCACTTTCTTGTCACGGATACACCTGAAACTGAAAATGTTTGCAAGAATTTCTCAAGTGGAGATTGTTGTTGTTTTGTTTGGTTTCACAGCATTTCACCGACTTTTCGTTCGTTTCAGCTTTGCCTAACATTGTATCTTGTCAATTTGGACATTCCGGTATTTCCCATTGTTACTTCCGTGACGCAACATTCTTTTTTTTCAACTTTTTCAAGTTGCGCCACTTTTCGTAGCTACAACGGCTCCACCGGCACAATGCCGAATTCGAAGCATCGTTCTCGCTTCGAGCTCGTACAACGAACGCAACCGAACGGCATCGTCAAGGGCAACTCGCACGTGGTGCAGGACAACTCCGACTATGGGGTGAAAACTGCAATTCGGTGCAATTTGTTTTTTTAAGGATACCATTTGGACCGAAAAACACGATTTCGCTTTTTTCGCTGCAAATATCACCAAAAACCAATCGAACGTGATATGGAAATCCGAATGCTTCATGGACTTGCCCACATGGGTAAAATCAATGCGTATCTGGTTCGTGTGAACGCAAAAAGAACGGTGTTTCGTAGTTTTTTATGTTCCTCAGCGCAGCATCAGGCTATAATAGTGCATGTTGTTTAGAGTTGAGCTCTTGAGTTCTTCCAAGTGAACATGACAATTGAAATCAAACCACTTTTTCAATTTCAGGCCGTTCAAGACCGTAGTCGACACACCGTAAGCTACTCGTACGGCCGCAGTCATACGGTAGTGGTGGAGTACGATAATGATCCGACGAAAGACATGTTTCAGGTTGCATCGGTGAAATGGTTTTTTTCTTGCTGTAAAAAAAATTGAATCGGGGTTGCGTTGGAAATTCTCTGCCGTCATTTTCTGGAAACTGTGTCTTTTCAGTTGCCCTCTTAATATTGGGTCAGAAAAAACAACAACTACATAAACGAATCCTAGATCCACAAAGCTTACGGGAAAGTCGTAGTCTGAAGGCGTTTCACTCGGGCATTACAAACAGGCACACATGCGATATCACAGCAGCGTGCGTGCCTGTGTGTTTGTGTGTGACAGTGTGCCTGTGTGTTTGTGTTTGTGCGTGAGCGTGACAACGGCACAGTGTAGTGGCCTCAGACTATGACCTTATCCTGCTTTCGTAGACCTCCTGTTTCTGACCAATGAGCGCATTCAATGAACAAAACGCAACGAATCCGTGAAATTTCCGCAAATCATTGAATTCGTCGATAAAAAACAAAAAAAGCGCAATACAGAGAGGTTTTTCAAACTGCGTGGTAATGTTTCAGTCGGATTACTTAATGTTCACTGTTGCTGTGATTTTGTAATGAAAGGGTAGAAACGTCCATTTGCCTACATTGCTAAACCGACCGGCTTAACCAAAACCATGCTTAACCAAGACTAGGCTGAAGGTTTGTTTTGCTTATTTTAGTTCGCGTTCAATGAAGTCGTTGTAGGTTTCCTAAAATAAAATCATTGTGGGTTCCTAATTCTAATCCTATGCGAAGCCTTAACAACGCGAAAGTGCTGACATTGTCAGCTTTGATTGAATTTTGTAAAAGGGATGAAACATCAGGGATCGGCTCCAGCTCCGGTTTCGCTTTGTAGTTTCACGCAAAACCGAAATACAACTCAAATCAGGATACAGGAAACGTTTCATGTCGCACAACGAACTTCAACTTGAAAATTCTTTTATTTTTGTTGTTGTTGTTGTTTCAGATCGGTCGTTCGTCAGAGCCGCAGATTGATTTCACGGTCGTCGACACGTGGCTGGCGACCGGGCATGCGGCTGCAGGTCCCGGTCCCGGTCATGCGCCGGCTGCAGCGCCCGCCGGTCCTAGTCCGAGTCCGGCGAAAGAAAAGAAAAAGTCGAAAGTGCGCGGCTGTTTTTATGCTAATCGAAATTTTGTAGCTTTTTATTCATCTTCTTTGATTTGGTTTTTTTCTGATAACTTTCGAACTCAACTGAACCAAAAAATGCTTGACTGGATAGGTGTTTTTAGTGTCCGGTTTTCAGACTGGGACTTCAATAATACAACCGGTTTCGTTCGCCCAGGTCACACCGAGCAAAACGAAGCCCAGCGCACTTTCGCCGCCGCCACGCGCCGCCCCATTCAGCTCCACTATCAGTCGATACGCGTGTCGCATCCTGGCGGACAGAACAAGTGCTTCGGATGAAACATCAGCCGACCGATGCCGCTGTCGTGTGTACGCCGCTGGTTTCGATGGTAGCAGGAATATTTTCCTCGGGGTGCGGAGTTTTTTTGGTGTTTCGGTTTTTTTGGAATGCATTTTGTTTGTCTAACTGACAAAATTGTGTGCTATGTGTAGTGCATTAGAACATTCGACTCTAGCATTGGTTGCGCAGTATAAAACTGGTTCGAATTTAGGACCAATCAGCGAGCCCAATTCAGGAGCAGCCAGCCAATCAGCTGACTGTGTGCTGTTTGCAGTTCGTTTTATGCATAACAAAATTTGTAATGCTGCGGCAATAAGAGAAAAAGCATTGCCTGTTTAGTCATTTTTTTGACGTGTGCCATATACGGCACGTCACGTCATGACTCATGAGCAGAAAAAGATGTGCCTTGGACGTACGTCACCAAACGTCCCTATAAACAGTTCCATCTGTGTTTTTGTCGCCGTGTTTCCAAACTTTACCCCTGAAATTCAGGAGAAAGCGACAAAATGGAAAAAACGCAATGGCGAGTACGATGGGCTGACCACGAATGGCGTGCTGATCTTGAAGCCGCCGCCAGTTGGTGTCGACGACGAGGACGGCGCAATGAATGAGGTGGATATTGGAAGAAAGCAATGAAGTTCTTAAAAGTTGACAAACTTTGGATTCTTTTCAGAAAATTGAGAAGCACTGAAAACTTAGTTAAGGCCCGTTTATAACTGACGTATGCAGACGTACGTCGCAGATATACGTCAGGTATAAACGGGTCTTAAGTGGGCTGTTTGATTGCGAACGCGACATGAAGATTGAAACCACGTCTGCACACGCATTCAGTCGCAGGATCTCAAAAATTGATAATACTTGCCTAATTGCGTTGGTTCAGTGTTGTTCAGAGTAGTGTACACTGTTCATGTGACAGGTTCAAACAGACATTACATTCAAACAGACATTCCAAATTTATTTCTTTTTCGTGTTTTTTTGCGTCATTGTTTTTGTCATTTATTGCGAAAATATATATATTTTTCTTTCAGAATGATCACAGCGTTGGCGATGCTACGCCGCCGTCCCGAGCCCCGCTGATGTATGAATGGCACGAAGTAAGATACGAAAAGATCGGGTTTCTTTCTGGCTCGCTGATTGGATGGATCTTGAATTGGGTTTTTCGTGTTTCTTCTTATTTTTATTCTTCCTGCAGTAAATTGACAATTACTCTTCCAGCGAACTATTTAGACCATCCCTGAAACATTACCCCCTGACCCTGAAACAGAACCGCCCAAATTTCGTTTTCACACTCGATTCGATGATGAGAGAACAACGATTCGAGAAAAAAATGTTTTTCTAGTTACCAAAACTTTTTTTTCAAAAGCGGAGTCTTCATAAGGCGCATTCATGAAGCAGTTCCGCGTCACTAAATGCTGCTTAATGAACGCCGTTATCCGATGTGCTGTTGATTTTGATGCACATCCATTTCGAACAATTTTTCGCGGTCAGACGTTTTATCAGCGTGAAGTTTTCGGATTTTTTCACACAGGATTTTCTTTCATAATGTTTTTCACCAAAACGATATTCCGCATGACATTCGTTCATGTTTACAAGTGACCCCAGCCCACTTTGAACGACCGTTTGCTTTCAGGTCAGTGTGGACGGCGACATTTATACTCTCAGAGAGACGAGGTCGTCGTCGCGCAGAGGAGATCTGGTACGAGACGCGACCAACGAATTAACGGTACGGTAAAAGTCCTGGTCGGAAGACTGGACACTCCTGATTTCTCTCCAATGTTGCGCGCGGTCGCAAACAACCGCGCAAACACACTGGCACATATTTGGTGCGGCATATAACGTGCAACAACAACAGTACCAACAGTTTTTTGTCAGGGGGCATCCCCGGTCGCCTGCCGAGGTGAGGAAAGGGGGGGGTGCACCGGATGCTAATCGGTTAGGGGTACCAACCACAGACTGGATTTTTTTGTGGCTAATTTTACCGCAGCCAAGAGGCGCAGCCTCATGCTTTGGTACTGATTTGGGGTCTGGACTCAAATCAATCGGTTTCCGCAAGCGGCGCTTTTTCAGCAGGAAAGCGTGGAAATCTAATTTGAGGTTTTCCTACATCAAATTCGTGTGCAGTCCATTTCTGAATCATATGCAATCACCTGATTGGTTGGTGATCACGTGATGCATACATTCTGTGCACGCGTGACTCCGCCTCCACAGCAATGCATGAATATCAAGTGGCCACTAAAACCAGTCAGCCAATTATGATACAGAAACAGATTGTATCAGTAATGTTTCAGTTATAGCACTAACTGACTGCTGAAGCGCTTCTTTTTCAATAATACCATCATGTTATTCAAAATATTATCAAATTCGTAATGAATGATTCTCAGCAGTAACACAACACAAAACAAACCGTCGAGATGCCTAACATTATGTGCGCGCAGGATGGTACGTTGATCGACCTTTGCGGCGCGACACTTCTGTTTCGAACGGCCGACGGCCTTGCGTCGTCGCTGACGCGAGAGGAGCTCGATAGGATGCTGCACGAACTGAACGCGACCAGGCCGCAGTGTCCCGTCAACCTGAACACTTTGGTCGTGCCGAAACGACGGCCCGCTAGAAGTGCCACTATGGAGTGTCAACCTTATGTGAGTTGGGAGAAAGTGCGCGTTTACAGTTGAACTCTAAACTCTAAAGTGGAACTCTAATTCATAAATAAGCAATACTTAGTGACGCGTAGATGTGCTAAACGTAGCTACGCGAGTCGATAATTCTTGCTTCATGGATGCCGCTCAAATTATACGGAATCGGCTGATTGGTTGGTGATCACGTGCATGCGTGAATTCTGTGCAAACCAAACTCCGTCCCCACAGCAATTTCTGCCCAATAAGCATGGATCAGAAACCACTAATCAATCAGCTGATTCCGTATAATTGAGTTCGACTGTAGCTTAAACGGTCTCACTTTCTCGTCGCAGAATAATACACAGGGCGTGCGAAACAGTGAAGTACAGCAAGAAGAACGAATATATCGGATCTTGCGGCACATTCTCAGCGCGCTGCTGAACGATGCACAAAATGTTCGAAATTAAAGCTGATGAAATAAGCTCCAGTCGCTTGCCAGTTCATTAGGACAATACTCAAACGTGCAAACAGCACGCCCACAATCACACGAATCGCAGCTTCATATAGCGCTACCACTATCGACTTTAAAACCAGTCGTTTTTCATTTTTTTCAGGCCTACCAGTTGTGTGGTCACGTCCAAGGCAGACACGCATGGGGTCACAAAGTGGACAACAGACAGCAACAGCACACGTGCCCGATTTGTCAGGTTTGCGTTTGGGGCTTCGTGGCGCATCTGTCTGGTTTTCTTTTTTTTGTGTGGTGTGCTGATTGGTGGTTTAAGAACGGTTACGTCCGTCAATTAACGAAGTGAATAAAGTCCATTGTTGTGAGTATCTTTAAAAAGGTCGTTTTTTTCTTTGCTACGGTTGAACTCTAAATTTTAGGTAATCAGCTGACTGGTTGGTGGTCATGTGGTGCATGCTTTCTGTGCAGGATGAGACTCCGCCTTCACCGCAGTACCTGCACAGAAAGTAGCCGATAAAACCAATCAGCTGGTTGCCTGTGATTTATGGAATTCAATTATTTAATTCTGTGGTACTAGTTTTATCCATTGTTCCATGGTTTTTATGTTCTATTTGAAACATTACAAGAGTGCTTATGTTCATAACTGATCGACTGCAAAAATCCTCCGTTCGTCACAGTAGTTACTGCGCTATTGAAGGTTCTTTTGCTTAATGCTTTGTTTTTGGGAGTTTTGTGGCATGTGGAAATTCTTTTTTGTTTTATATTGAAATTACGAGGTTTGTTGGTTGATTGGTTCTTAAATGAATGCGTTGTGAAAGGTAGTTTGAAAAAGTGCCATTGGTTGACTGAGGTGTGCGCTGTCCCATGTTACTTATACTGGACTTGAAACGTCACACAAAGATTGCAATTCAGCTGTGTGATTGCATACAGTATACAGTCGAATTCAACTCAAAAACATATCCAACTAGCTGATTGGTTGATGCATGCAATCTGTGCATGAATTGCTGTGTAGGCGGAGTTTGCTGTGCATAGAATCCATGCATCGCGTGACCACCAACCAATCAGCTTGTTGGATATGTGATTGAGTTGGACTGTAAATAACGCTTGCCTTTTGGAACGCACTTCATGTCATTCAAGCCGTTTGTGCGAGATTCTCCTTTTTTTAATTCGTTGTTTCACGATGACATTTTGTGTTATCAGTGCTGATTACCCAAAGAAAATTGAAGTGTGTTTTCGAGCTGTTCCTTGGTATTCATAAACCGTTTGAAACATTACACAGACATTTATTTTTCAAAGCTGAACACTTTTGAACAGTAGCATGCGGTGATTGCTAAACCAAAAGTGTCATGAAACTTATTGGTCTGATTATTGTTGTTGTTTTTGCGATTCAAAAAGATACAATTTGCAGCCAATAGTCGAAAATGAGATGCCAATTGAGAAAAACTAGATGCAAACATTTTGGATTTTTTATGGAAACAACGCCAAAGTTCACTTCAATTGTACTCCAACCCCGTGCCAACCGGCAGTAACGTCACCGTTCTTTTTTTTCTTTTCTTTTTCTAGCGAACTTCGGTGCGCTTATTGCCGCTGTCGATGGGTATGGAGTCCGCGTTTCACATTGACGGCGCTACACTCGACCATGCGTTTAACCCGTGCGGGCATGTCGCTTCGGCAGCGACGATTCGGTAACGGGGATAAAAACGACAGTCACAATTTTTATTTTGTTT